>SNQJ01S0046845.1:13293-23413 GCA_010110895.2 Picea sitchensis
GAGGGAGAGGACGATGGATCTTCAAATCCCCCCTGGTGGCTAACCAAAACCCATGGATACAAGCTTGCTAGGGCACCCCGTTAATCCGCCCAACAATGGTCAAGTGGGTTAGTGTAAGATCCAAGCAGTTGTCAGAAATGTAAGGAAGCTAATGCATATATCTGAAAGTTATAATGATCAAACATGACACATACCATGATACCTGGACCAATTACCACATGGAGAAAGAGTCTTCTCTGATGCAAGTACAGGTCGATGGTGATGGATGTTGTTGCTGCTGACAAGACAATTCTAGCGAAGAAGAAGAAGGATGGGCCCTTCAGGGACATGCTCAAGTCAATCCTGCTCTCGGTACTCCATGTCTAGGACCTGTGGGCCTCGAGATATGATCTCCTAGTTATCCCTAGAAATCGGGAATAACAAAACCCAATACTACATTGGCATCTGGTGTGTCCACCATGAAGAAATTATCTATCATGGAGTAGTTTCCCATGGTTATTGTGAGCTTGGGAATCCATTTGGTGCAACTCATCTAGTGGCCTCTTGGTATGACTACTGTGAACCCATCAAATTCCCATGTTGGAATTTGTCTCCTCTCGACCATGTTAGCGTCAATGAAGTTATGGCATGCCCCCCATCAATCAAGACTATCACCTTGTGCCCTTGTAGGACACCTCTAACTCTGAAAGTATGATATCTCATAAATCATGACATCGAGGCATGACTAGGCCCTTAGCCCTAGCTTGTGAAGACTCCTCTCCAAATATTGGATGTCCCTAGTCCCGTGCCTTCTCCACCTCCCCATCCTCATCACTGTCACTGTCAGAGTATACCTCAATGTAATGGGCCTTGCCCGTTTTGTCATTCCCCTCACATCTGTGTCCTAGTTCCCATGGTTCTTGACAGCTGAAACACAATTTATTTTTCCTCAATTCTCTCCTAGTCTCTTCATATTGTTTGGGATTTTCAGCCCAATCCCTCTAAGGTGGTTTGGTATCCTTAGTCTTTGGGGTAAAAATGGGTTTGGGAAGAAATCAAATTTTAGTTACTGCATCTTTCATGTCACAATCTCTTCTGACTGCATCCTATAAAGAGGTAGTCTTGTATTCCTTGACCCATCCTCGTAGAGGCTCCGATAGCCCCTCAACAAAAAACATCACCAAATGGGCCTTTGAAATATCGGTCACCATCATAGAAACCCTCCAAAACKCAGATATATAAGACTCTAAACTACCTATCTGCTTGAGCTGAGCCAAATCTTGGAAGTGAAGCTATGGATCCTTCCTTTCAAACCTCTCTATGAGCCTCTGTGTGAAGTCCATGGGCCTCTCCATCAAGTGCAAGGTGGCCAACTTAATGGAATCTGTCTCTATCATATGGTGTAGATGGAAGTAAGTGTCGKRATTCTACACCCATGATCTCGTGGAGTATTTAGAGCTCTCGTCAAAGTTCAGAACGGTGACCTTCCCAAGGGTACGCTGCAGCTCAAAAAAATTTGTCATGGCCCTCATGGGCCCTCTAAGTCGACTTTTTCTCTTCGTATTGTAGAACTATACAAAATACATGGCTGAGTGGAAATCATCTCCCAACCTCCTGTACTCCTCTAAATATTCCCTATAGGGCTCATCCTGATCAACCTGCATCAATGGACCTGTAACATCATTCCCCAAAAGTTGATGCATAGTGGGTCTAGGGGATTTGGTGTACAAGTGGGGCTAGCTCTGCATGGTAGTGTGTGAATGGCTACCCTCTCCATTGTTTGATCCCATATCACCATTATGATTCTTCTTCGTTGGGACCTCCAAGGAATTCTTATCTAGCTGCCCCATAAATTCCATCATGACCTTTTGACCCTTGGCCAAATCATTCAAAATATTGAATAAATTGTTGATCCTGGAATCATCTTCTTCCCCCATAGTTTATTTTCCCTTAGGTGTGATAGATGGTGCTTCCTCTCCCATTTCTTCTTCTCTTACCACTTCTTCTTCTTCCCACCCAGGGGGATCTAACATGCTTCCCCTATGTCTTCGGTAGGTAATTTTCTTGTCATCTTCTGGTCTCATAAATATGATTATAAGTGCCCCTCAAAGCCCACAACTACAGAAGAACATGTTCTGATACCACTGTAATATTATGGGCTTGGTTTATTGCAAATTTCCCTCAAATGTGGTTGGCAAATTTTGTCAAATAGTTCAATGATAGTCTATAATAGCAAGCTAACTAACAACAAGAGTAGAACATACTTATAAGAGAACAAACAACCAACAATTTTATTTATTCTTTCATGGAATAGGGGAAGGGATACATGATAAAATCTATCCCAACAACTTCAAAATTACTTTTAGCACAAAATATCAGCACCCAACAATATTTAAATAACACAAGAATAAGCTACAACATATAATAATGGAACCTGGTCCAAAATTTTGGAGGATTTGACAACTATATTAATTGCAGTTATGTGTTTGATCTTGAAGTAGAGATCTGATTGTAATGGAGGTCTTTATAAGATGTGAGGATGCGCCAAACAAGTAGTTTAGTGCTCCGAATGAGAGATATTTTCTCTCAACGAGTATATCAGCATCCAACAATCAATGAAATGCACCCAAAATTGCAGACAAGATGCCCAGCTATGGAAAAATGCTTCCAGATGTAGATAAATGCACCCAAACTAGAGTCTAAAGTGCCCAAACGATGGAAAATAGTGCCCAACAATCAGAACTCAACTCTCTTCTCAATATATGCCCACCAATAGAGGATTCGACCCAAAAATGAAGGGATAATGAACCCAACAAGTATAAAAATGCCCAGAAGTAAAATAATACACACTTAGTATAGATGGCACCCATCAACAATAAAGAAATCTCTCTCTAATGGAAAATTTGTCCCACAATGAAAATCACACCTACCACACAAAAGAACATCAATCACCAACTTAATAAAATCAACTGCAATAAGATAAATCGTAGTAGCAATGAAGTTCATTGAAGAAATCTAAGTGATTTCCTCCCAATACTAGATAAGGTGTATCGTTTCAACACCGAAACCAATAGATTAACAAGGGTTTCCAAAAACCCTAGACTCTTTCCTCAAGAGCTCTCAAAAACTACTTTCCAAATGGATGAATGCAACAATGAGGGGCACCTCCTCATTTCCCCTCTTTTTTTTCTCCATTGAATTATTTCCCTCTCACTTTAATTTTAATTTTCTTTTTAAAGTCACCTTATGCTTGCACACTTTATAATTTTTAAGTGACTTCATTTTCCTAAGACCCGTGTCCCCCTTTTTCCCTTTTTCACTTTATAAAGTAATTTCCTAGGAAAAAGTTGAGTTCCCTTGGAAACAAAATTTCCGACTTAGCCTACGGGAACCAATTTAGTCTAGAGGAACCACTCCTTATGACTCCTAGTCCAATGAGGACATTACATCCCCACATATCGACCCAGCCCGTCCACTTGGGAAGAAGACCCATCTCAAGTCGACGCAACCCAGCACAACTAAGAAGAAGACCTATCTCAGGTCAACCCAGCTCATTCCATCGGGGAGAAGACATGGAGAAGGAAAAGTTCGACCCATCCCACTGCTCTAGGGAGAAGACCTAAATAATGTATCTCAAAGTTGCAATCATTAACATATAGGGAATTCTTTAAAAATCTCATTAATTCTTCTCTTGGTTCCAATAGCTAGTTGAACTAACCAAGACTTCCATGCATACATTTATTCAATTTAAATATTTCAACTATATTTGGATTTATATAGCTATGACTAGCTCCATAGTCAATCAAAATAGCTATGGGATGATTATCAATCTTACCTTCCACTTCAATCATGTAGGATTGATAGTATGCTTGTCTATTGTCCAAGGTTGCATATATCCTTGGCATGCTTTTACCCATGTCATTTATTGTCTCCTCTTGTTTGATGTTATGCATAGTATTCATCTTATCTCCTCAGTGAGGACAATCTTTATACATGTGGTCTCCTTCACATCCCCAACACTTTATGGCATGTTGTCTTGGCCTCTTTCCCAAGGAATCTGTCATTTTCTAATCACCTTGAGATGGTTTCCCTTGTTTATGTGCTTGAGAACTATTCCTTATGAAAGATGGATTGAATCCTTTCTTCCTTTGATCCATATTTCCTTTCTTCTTGACATCCCAAGCCCTTTGGAAAGCTAGACTTCCTATTTTTTTCACATACAAACACTTCTCCTTTCTTATGGTTTCTTATAAATTCTTGGGCTCATCAAACTGAATTTTATCCTTGTAGAAGGATGGTAGTCCACTCGGGAACCTATGAATTTTGACCTTCTCATCTATGATGAAGCTCACATACCTAATAATTTCCAAGAAATTTTTCTCGTATTCATCCATAGTCATGTTCCTAAGTTTGAGTTCAAATAACTCTTGCATATTCTTTTCATAATATTGCTCTGACAAGTACTGTTGCTAAAAATATTTCTTGAACTGCTTCCAAGAAATTATTTTCTCATTAAGGTGCTTAACTTGCTTCAGTTGATCCCATCACATAGATTCCTTTCCTTGAATTTGGTAGGATGCAATTACAACTTCTACCTTTGACGAGTAATTATGTAACTAGAAATATTTCCTCATTCCCAACAACCATGCTTCTGCATCTTGTCCTTTCTTATTCTCTCCATCAAATTATGGTGGATTGATTTTCCTTAGCTCCCCTTGCAAGATATCTTACCCATGTCTCCTTCTATTATGTTTGGCCATATACATACATGGGTTACTTTTCGAAATTGAATGTGCATATGTTCTTCTAGTCGAGTTCCATGGGGAATGATGATGTTGATGCCTACTAATACTCCTTGATTGTATATATCCCCCATGATCATCTCTCCTATCATGAGATCTATATGCTTCCAGTTTCCTTGCACTATCTTCTTTCTTTGTTCCTGAATATTTTTTGGATTGATTTTGTAACATATTTACGCTTTGTAATATCTCCTCCTGAGCTTTCATGGTCCTTTCATTATCGGCTCTATATCTATGCACTTCTATTTTCAACCTTCTCATAGTTACAGGCTCATGATCGTCTCTTCTTCCATTAGACTCAGTCTCAGCATTATCCATGCTTACATGCAAGCCTCTAATTTATTCTTCATGGTTGTAGGACCCTTGAGCATCCTCCATATCTGTATTTTTCATATAGGAACTAAAGTCTTCTTTATGTATCTCTAATTTTGCAAGAATGTGCATGCAACAATTGATGTTAGAATTAAGCATATTGAAAAATATTTATTAATTAGATTACGAGTTATTATTCACATCAATTTATGAAGAATCACAATGAAATAAGACAAAATATTAATCCTTAAAAAACTTCCTCTCTGAAACAACTCTCCAATGGTTGTACTCATGCCTCATTCTGAGTTATGAGTGAAAAGTTACATCCATAGGCTACAATTTCCACTCTTTTACCGTTACAGAATTACTTTATTAATTTCTGAGAAAATTTTAGCACCTAATTCAAAATTATGGATGGATGTATGTCTTCTCCTCCTCAACTCCTTTCCAATGACTATTATTTTTCTCAAATCTGAGCTCTGAGATAAAAGTTATGGTCCAGAGAAGTTTTGATTTTTTTTCCCAATTTATCCTTGTATTCTATAGGTGTCTTATTTATCTTCCTGCACATTTTTACATACTTGTTTCCCAAATATGGATCCAGGGTTGTATTCTATGGCAGGTAATTTTTCCATAGACTACTCTTGTGCCTCAAATAGACTTTTGAGCAAAGAGTTATGCCCTTTGGAATTAAAATGGTGCCGAAATTTTACCTCAACTATTTTGGCCGTAACTTTCACATACGAGCTCTGTTTTGAACCCAGAATAGCTCATTGGATAGCTCTATTCGATTTTTTTAAATAAAATGTAGAGACATGTTGTTCTTGTGAGTCTGTATTGTAAGATCTCCAGCTGGGTGCGAAGATCAACCCTACATCTAGGTGTGCAAGGAGGGGATAGAAGAAGAGAGAAGACAGAGAGAGATCTAAAAGCTAAGAGCGCAGATAGAACTGTATGTTTCCATTTAATATATCAAGAAGCACAGTTCTATGGATGTAGCCCTAGGGAGAGGGTGAAAGACATATATCTTGTTGTTCTATGTGGTTGATGATGTGTTACTTGATTTATGTTATATAGTTATTGCATTCTTGTGTTAGATATGAGATATAACCTATGAAGTAAGCTTAAGCATGGTAAAGAATAGCTAGGTTGTAGTGTGTTGTTTCCCTAGATCCACTTTGCACTTCCTTTGGTTGTAGACACATGTGTCCTTCAACCCCCTATTGCTACTTTGGTTGAGACTGCATCTGCTTCACAGGTGTTGCCAAAAGGGCCAGTAGTTAGGGCTTGTTGGTGTGTTGTTAGAGTTGAACCCTCGTTCTGCCCCTGTGCCAAAAAATGGTTCCGTTGTCGGGACCGAGATATTCTTGAGGGAATGTCAAGGTGGTTTCCATCGAAGATAGAGATTCAGAAGTCGATAGAAGAACAAGAAAAGGACTTCATTGAATCCCAGAACAAGAACCCTAATCTTAGTACAAAGGATTGGTTGGGAAGTTACATCTTTACTGATATACACGAGATTTTCTTTGGAGGAATTCATAAGGAGCTATACAAGGGGTTAGTCAGATTAGTAGATACCCAGTTTGAAATTAGACCTAGACCACTTGTGGTTTGGACATCGACGTTGATCAAGAAGGTCAAGAGAGTTGATAACGTCGTGTCAAGAGAAGTAGAGCACTGGTTTGATAGCACTATTGGAGGGTACATTACTGATTTTAATATTGACGAAGTAGAGTCATATAGCCAAGCAGAGAGATATTTCTTTAAGGGACCTAGAGGAAAAATTTTACATTTTTTGAAGTTGAAGATCAAGATGCTATTGCATGAGAAGAACATCTCGAAGATATAGTAATTGGTCGGATTGAAAATATAATGTTCAATAACTCAGACAGCGACAGTGAAACAGAGGTTGGACATACACGCAGTGGGAGAACCTTTAGAGAAGTTCCTCTGGTGAACCTGTTTGAGAAGACTCACGAGCTACTAGCACAGGATGAAGGGTTCTACAATGGAGAAGAAGAAGAGTTATTGAATGAGGAACATTCAGATTCCGCTAGGGAAGAGGAAGGGAAGACTGAAGAACCTCGCCGAGAAGAATCAGAGACCTCAGGAACTACACCTACCATTGAAGTAAGTACTATTACTCCTCCTGTTGTTCTAGCAACATTAAGTAACCAGAGTAGTGAAAGTTATCAGAGCACTATTACTAGCAGTCCAATACATAATCAGTTAAGAAACCTAGGAAGATATATGGAAGATGAAATGAGATTACCTATCTTTAGAGGAGATGGAACTGAATATCCTGATCGACACTGGTTCTTATGTGAAGTTGTATGGAGTATTAAGCAAGTCAGTGATGAAGTTGTTAAGAGAGCTCAGTTTAGTACTACCTTCAAAGACCATGCACTGAGCTAGTATATGAAGTTTGTTAAAGGGGTTTCAGAACGTAAATCGATGAACGATATCAAGACTGTGTTGGGTGTAGAATTCAAAAAACCCAAGTCGGATTTGCAGTGCATTACAGAACTGAAGGAAATCAAGAAGAGAGTAGTTGAACCTGCTTGGGAGTTTGATCAGAGGTTTAAGACCTTGACAGGTCACTTGAGCTTTCAGATTCCAGATGAACAAAATAAGGAATGGTTCATTTCTACCCTCTTACCACACATCAAAGTTCCCCTGATACAACAAAAGGTCGCTTCACATGCTGAGGTGTTGGAGACCACCATGAAACTAGAATCAGCCCCTATGGGAGAATCCATCTTAAGTATGAGTCAAATTTTGAGCCAACTAACTAGATTATCTCTGCAGGTCGAAGATATGAAGAAAGAAAAGGGAAAATATAAAAGAGAAGACATCTAGTGTATCATATGTAAATCAGAGGGCCATGACAAGGAGCATTGTCCCCTATTTAATGAGTACTTGGCCTCTAGAGCTCTGATCCCTTTGAAGCAGCTTACTCTACCATGGTGCGAGGTATGTAGAAATAGAAATCACCCTGGTGAATGTTATTACATGAAAAAATATGTCCAGACACCTACCAACCATTATTGCAAATTTTGTAAATCTATGGGGCATGATGAGAAGGAATGTAGGGATTATGACCTCTTGCATGACAGGTCAAGAGATACATTTAGGATTCAAGGAGAGATGCAACAGGAGGGAAATGCTACGCAGTTTAACTCCCTAGGAAGAGGAAACTTCAATCCTCATGGTGGATTCAGAGGAAAAGGAAGAGGAGGAGGCATGGGTCGAGGTCAAGGTCAGATCATTTTTTATAAATGTGCCCAGTCGGGTCATTTGGCAAGGGATTGTCAGAACCCTTGTACCACTTGCAGCTATTGCAACTCATTTGAACATGTTATTGAGGATTGTCTAGCATTGTTATCTAAACTTCAGGAGAGGTGAGGAGGAAACCAGCAAGTCCAATCAATATCTATCGAACCTTGCAGAGAGGATCCCAGAGTCATTGTTATCATGAGAGGAGGCATTGTTACAGAAGAAGACAGGGTGACTCAAAGACTACTTAGGGATCAGGGATCAGAAGAGCTGCAAGGAAGACATAGTTGTTTGATCCAAGGAAGGAGAAGAAAAAATTTGAAGAGGAAAGAAGATGACTTGGAGGAGAACAAGATTCTTCATCAAAGGCACAACCAGAAGTGAGAGAATGTGGGATGCCTCTAAAATTTGATTAGTCTGCATCCCCTGGAGAAGGAAAAGAGGTAAGTAATCTTGTCAGTTTCTTGTATACGTTCATTGATTTTATTAAGGATGAAAGAGTTGTGCAAGAACTACAACACTTGATCAGACAGTATGAGCCAGGGAAGGTAGATCCTCTGCTAAATAGATAAGTACATCAAGTATCTAGAAAGAGAAGGAAAAACAAGGAACTACACCTTAATGCTTAGATTGGGGACTATGACATAGATTATGTGGTCCTCAACTTGGGATCAGAAGTCAACGTTATGACAAAGAAGACCTGGCATTGATGGGAAAACCTAAGTTGATCTATTCCCATATCAGGCTCAGGATGGCTAATCAGCAGGAAGTAATCCCCTTTGGAAGACTAGAGCATGTCCCTATGGACATCGACGAGGTAAGGACATTTGCAGACTTCGAAGTAATTGAGATATTTGATGATAGATGTCCTTATCCTACGTTGTTAGGAATTGATTGGTATTTCAACAATTATACTGTGGTTTAGTTAAAGAAAATAAGAATGGTGTTTGAAGGTGATGGACTTAGGTTCATTGTGCCTCTTGATCCTGAGGAAGGTTGCAGATACACAGAACCCATCAGAGAAGAAGACAATGCTTATGAAATAGAGAATATATATATATATATATATATAATCATTTAGAAACATTCTTATTGGAATTTGAAGAAGTTGTACCAGTACAACAGAGGTTGTTGGCACTAGACAAAGCCTTGAAATAAATGCCAGCAAGATTGTGGGGGACACACAAGAAGAACATCGTGAAGTGGGTACAATGTCACACTTTGATGACAGTGCATTTTTCAGACCAAGTCAAAGGGTGCGAAATTCGATACACACGCCAGATTTGTCCGAAGGACCATGTGCGAAGTCATGAGGAGGCCTAGAGTATCATTCCTAAAGAACAATGGGTGCACAAGTTCATTAACACTCTGGATACTACGCCCATCAATTGGTATCTTCAAGCAGAATTGTGCCTCACCACTTCTTATTGGTACAGTATGACCCAAAACATTATAGCTACATTTTTATTTGAAATTCGGTACCCCACAATAGATTAGGATTTACAAGTTGTAAGACAGAAAGTCTTTGAGGATGCACCTAACCTCCCTGTTGAGCAAAAGGAAGATGAATGGACTGCACCTCTTCAAAAATTACAAGGTTGCTACAATATCAATGCTAATGAAGATGATGACCCTAGGAATGTGAACATCGCAGAAATTGAAGGATAGAGAGACATAGAAGGGCCAGGGATTGAACTTCCTTTCATTGGACAACCAATTAAAATAAAGAAAGTTAATATTGGAACAAAGAA
>SNQJ01S0046845.1:25161-44477 GCA_010110895.2 Picea sitchensis
AACAACGCAGAAGATTCTTAGAGATGGCCTTTGGTGGCCCGCTTTACACAAAGATTCCAAGGAATACTACAGAGCCTGCGATGTATGCCAAAGAGTTGGAAAACCTTACAGAAGGGATGAGATTCCTTTAGCACCTCATCTAACGTTACAAGAATTTGAGAAATGGGCAATTGATTTTGTGGGACCTATCAACCCCCCAGGAAAGCGCATAGGAGTTCAATACATCATCACTATGACAAATTATTTGACCAGATGGGCAGAAGCAAGAGCAGTTAGGGACTATAGTGCAACTACAGCTACGCAGTTCATATTTTAGGATATCATAACAAGGTTTGGATGCCCAAAGATCTTTATGAGCGATCAAGGTACCCATTTTATTAATAAGACTATTGAATCCTTAACTCAGGACTTTGAAGTTCATCATCAGAGGAGTACGCCATACCACCCACAAGCGAGTGGTACAGTCAAAGCTTTCAATAAGATCTTGGAGACAACGCTGATGAAGATTTGCAGTGTGAAAAAAGGATGATTGGGATTTGAGAGTGTTAGTAGTACTATGGGCATATCGAACCAGTTGCAATAAGCTGACAATGAAGACTCCCTTTAAGTTAGTTTATGGCCTAGAAGAAGTGGTAACTATGGAATATTTGGTTCCTAGTTTGAGAATTGCAACATTTACAGATATGGATGACACAGGCATTGTACAATACAGGCTTTCACAGTTGGTATAACTAGAAGAAGACAGTTTTATTGCAGTTCTTCATCAGCAGGTACAAAAGAAAGAAGAGAAGGCCTACCATGACAGGAATATCAAGAGGAAAGCATTCAAACAAGGAGATTTGGTGTTGGTATATGACAACAAGTTCATGAAGCATCCAGGGAAGTTCAGGACACATTATCTTGGGCCTTATGAGGTCTCCTATGTTATATAAGGAGGAGTTGCACAGTTGAAGACTTTGAATGGAGAATGGAAAGAAGGATTGGTAAATGGGAGCCGATTGAAATTGTACTATGACAACCAGCTGCCTCCCAACTCTTAGTAAAAGCATAAGAAGAAGGGTCTAGGTACCGGGTGCCGTTGAAATTGGGTACCAGAAACAGAAAAGACAGTATGCACAAGGAAGGGAGGGACTGAGCAGAGAGCACAAGCTGCTCCGCACAGTCTAAAGTTGAAGTGAAACAGAAGGTTCAATCTTGTAGTGACTCGGGACGAGTCACATGTGAGTGTTGGGGGCCTATTAGCCCTTGGTTATGGAAGAAAGCGAAGAGTAAGGAATAAAGGAGAAATACGAACTATGCAAAAAGCACATTGAATGAGAATGGGTCGAAGTGRTCAAAGAAGCGGAAAAGAAGGAATAAAGGAAGGAATATCTAGTCGTTGCAAGAGAATACCAAGGAAGACAGACTAGAAAGGAAATATGGATCATGGACAACTCAACAAGCAAAATAAGACATCAATGAGTGCTTTGCATCACCTCGCGGAAAAGAAGGAAAGATAGGCTGGCAAAGCCCTGAAAACGCAGGTCAAGTGAACCTAGGGTTTTAGATACCTAGGGTTTTGGATCTAGGGTTTTGACACCTAGACTTTTGCCATGTAATGTATAAATAAAGGTCTATAAGAGCTGGGATGGGTTTGTTCATATTATGAGGGTTAATGGTTGTCGATTTTTGTTGTCGAGAGAGAGAAGTGTGTTGTTTTAGAAGAGTCTGTATTGTAAGATCTTCAACTGGGTGCGAAGATCAACCATGCCGCTAGGTGCGCAGGGAGGGGAGAGAAGAAGAGAGAAAAGAGAGAGAGATCTGCAAGCTAAGAGTGTAGATTGAACTGTATGTTTCCATTTAATATATCAAGAATCATAGTTTTGTGGACATATCCCTAGGGAGAGGGTGAACCACGTATATCTTGTTGTTCTATGTGGTTGATGTTGTGTTACTTGCTTTCTGTTATAAAATTATTGCAATGTAGTGTTAGATCTGAGATATAACCTGCGAAGTAAGCTTAAGCCTAGTAAAGAATAGCTAGGTTGTTTGTGTGTTGTTTCCCTGTCTCCACTTTGGAATTTCTTTGGTTGTAGACACATGTGTCCTGCAACCCCTTATTGCTACTTTGGGTGAGACTGCGTCTTCTTTGTAGGTGTTACMAAAAGGGCTAGTAGTTAAGGCTTGTTGGTGCAATGTTAGAGTTGAACCCTGGGTCTGCCTTGTKCCAACACTTGGCCATTGATCTACTCAACCTTAATAACTCCGTAAAACCTTAGAAATTTTAAAATTTATCACGACGAATCTCAAGCATCAATCTCGAGATCAAAATCGATCTCAGTCGTTAATTCGTTGAACACTCCCAKCTCCGTCGACCTCCATTAAATGTGAAATTTGAMCTTGCAAGTCAAATTTAACTCAGTAACCTGGTTGATTGATGCCATTAAACATCTCAGACATTTATGAGGCAACTAGATCTCGAAATTTCCCACAAATTAGGGGATTTTCACTATGGTTATCCACAATTTTTCCCAAAATTCACTCAAACCAAAGTCTTTAACAATGAATTTTCCCAAATTTGCACTAGTTCTTGGCCCATACGGATCCATTGTTGAGCCCGAAGCTCTAAAACTACGATGTAACGTACCCATCCCCCAGTTTTTTCATGTCACTACTTAAATGACCCAATAAAATTTATGATACTAAATCAATGTGAGGAAATAACACATAGCTTGACATTCTAGCTTATCCAGTTTTCCATACGAATGAAATGTAAATTTAACTACACAACAACAACTAAATGCATAAAACATCATTCAACCATAAATTAGAGACATGAATGCATCTTTCTTCTCACAACAAGTAGCATTTAACCAACATAATTCAGAGTAATATGCATAGAAAATATATCATCAATTAACACGAATCAACACAACAAATGAGAACACTTAACTTATAAAAGTATGCAACCCGTTGCAGAGGACCGAAGTTCCTCCCAACCATATCCTTTTTTTTCCAATTCTCGACAACAAGACACCCCCGAGCTAGGGATATGAATCCATAAGAGAAAGTGGTCCCTAAGGTTGGCTAATGTCCCCCTCTCAATAGTCAATTCTCATAGTTGATTCTAGTCCACCAACTATCTTCCCCTAAACCTACAAAACCCAAGGGATGAAATCCCCCTTCACTACTCACAGTCCCTCAGGCATTTCCAATCCCCTTCAATGCTTTCCAACACAGGTTGGACATCAATTATACTTGTTGGGACCTCGGGAATTTCATATATGTAACACAAATTCTCCCAGTAGATAAATGTGATCTTCCTTGGAAAATTTCAAATAGCACGCCATCCATAGTCTCACAGCCTCCTTCTCCATTACCTTACGGCTCCAAACACCTGCCAAACATGCCCACAACAACAATCTTCAAGCTTCATCACCCATAACTCCTTTGTTGGCCAGAAAACTCCATGTAAAAACACCTCTCTCTCCAAAAATGTGAATCTGCTAATCTGGTCTCCTACCCATATGAATGTCCTTTCTTTCTCTTTCTTTCTTGACTTGCACTCTTCCTCAAGATAATTTTACTCAACCCCATGTTCTTAATATCTATGGGATGTGACCCTCACACCTACCCTCTTACATGAATTTAATGATTGGGATCTAGAACACTCAATAATTAATGGAATGTTCATGGTAAGGATAATTTAGAAATAAAATAAGAAATAGGTTTTGGTTTAATAGACATGGGTAACATCCAACTAAATGCATAAAACATCATTCAACCATAAATTAGAGACATGAATGCATCTTTCTTCTCACAACAAGTAACATTAACCAAATATAATTCAGAGTAATATGCATAGAAAATATATCATCAATTAACACGAATCAACACAACAAATGAGAACACTTAACTTATAAAAGTATGCACTACAGGCAGGACCCAAGTTCCTCCCAACCATATCCTTTTTTTTCCAATTCTCGACAACAAGACACCCCCGAAGCTAGGATATGAATCCATAAGAGAAAGTGGTCCCTAAGGTTGGCTAATGTCCCTCTCTCAATAGTCAATTCTCAGTTGATTCTATCCACCAACTATCTTCCCTTAAACCCACAAAACCCAAGGATGAAATCCCCCTTCACTGATCACAATACCTCAGGCATTTCCTATCCTCTTCTTCAATGCTTTCCAAACACAAAGCACATCAATTATACTTGTTGGGACCTCGGGAATTTCATATATGTAACACAAATTCTCCCAGTAGATAAATGTGATCTTCCTTGAAAAATTTCAAATAAAGCACCATCCATAGTCTCTGCATGTACTTCTCCTTCTTCCATTACTACTCACGGCTCCAAATAGTTTTCAAACATGCCCACAACAACTACCTTCAAGCTTTATCACCCATAACTCCTTTGTTGGCCAAACAAATCCATGTAAAAACAACTCTCCATCCAAAAATGTGGACCGCTTAACTGGTCTCCTACCCATATGAATGTCCTTTCTTTCTCTTTCTTTTCTTTGACTTGCACTCTTCCTCAGATAATTTTACTCAACCCCATGTTCTTAATATCTATGGGATGACCCTCACACCTACCCTCTTACATGAATTTAATGATTGGGATCTAGAACACTCAATAATTAATGGAATGTTCATGGTAAGGATAATTTAGAAATAAAATAAGAAATAGGTTTTGGCTTAATAGACATGGGTAACATCCCCCATTGGACCCCTTCCCTCTCTTGTGGATACTTATCTCCCAAATCATTTTATGTGTCCATCTACAGCTAGTGATACATTTATTAGTTATATTAAATTTACATCATTTACATATTACATCACTTTGTCTCTCAGCCATAAATTACATTCACAATATACATAGCTAGTTTGGGGTTTGAAAATGGGGATGTTACAATCCCAGAGAAGGGTTGGTCAACACTTCCTCAAAAATAGTATTTACATCGGTGGGGATCTCATCAAAGGGTTAATTGATCCTTCCTCACACATATTGTTCGTGTCTAAGTGGATCTTGAATAAGGGTTGCTCGACCCTTTATCAAGATTAGTATTCATAATGAGAGGAACCTCAAGGATAGGTCGACTACCCTTTACATAGGCTTAGTATTCCCATCACAGGTTATCCTAGTTGAGATTCAACCGACCCATTCTCAAGTATACATCATTAAGAGGAATCCTAGGGAAGGTTTAATTGATCCTTCTTCAAGAATAGTATTCTTATTGTTGGCTGGATTGAGAATGGGTTGGCCAACCCTTCCTCAAGTTTAATGTTCTCTCCAAGGGCAAGGTCAAGGAAGGGTCGACCAACCTATCCTCAAATACATAATTTTCCTCTAAGGGGATCCTAGGGAAGGGTCAATTGACCCTTCCTCGAGATTAGTATTCTCATAGAGAGGGATCCCAAGGAAGGGTCAGTTAACTCTCAAGAATAGTATTTGAATTCAGGGGGATCCCAAGGAAGGGTTAGTTAACTCTTCTTCAAGAAAAATATTCACATCTGTGGGGATCATAGGGAAGGTTTATTTCATCCTTCCTCAACATTATTATTCTCATATAAAGGGATTTATAGTAAGGGTTGGCCAATCCTTCCTCAAACATAGTATTTGTATTGAGGGGGAGCTTGAGGAGAGGACAAGACACTCTTACTCAAGCATACTATTCACATCTAGGGAAACCATTATTGAAGGGTCAATCAAATATTCCTCAAGCATGGTAGTCACATCAAGGGGGAGCCTAAGGAAGGGTCCACTGGCCCTTATTCAATCATTTTATTCATGTCTAGGGGGGTTACAGTGAAGGTTTTATAAACCCTTACCCAAGAATAGTATTCTTATTGAGGGGTGGAATTAGGAAGGTTTGGCTAGTTGTTACTCAATCATAGTATTCTTGTTAAGGTGGATCATAGGGAAGGGTCAACCAACCCTTCCTTCACCATAATATTCTCAATGAGGGGAAGCTTGTGGAAGGATTGATTGAACCTTCATCAACCTGAGTATTCATGTCAAGGGGAACCCAAGGAAGGGTCAATTGACCCTTCCTCTAGGAATATAGGGGATCTCAGGGAAGGGTCAATTGATCCTTCCTCAAGATTAGTATTCTCATTGAGTGGGAGCCTAGGGAAGGATCAACCTACCCATTTGAAATCTTAGAATTTGCATTTGCGGGGAGCCTTGTGAAGGGTTAATTGACCCTTCATCAAATTTAGTATTCATGTTGAGGGGGAGCTTAAATAAGGGTCAATCAAACCTTTATTAAGCATAGTAATCTCCTCAAATGGGAATACAAGGAAGGGTTGGTTGACCCTTCTATTTAAGCCTCAACTGGCCCCATGTTAATAGACTTAGGGACCACCCTTGAAATTTTAATTGAGACTCATCAATTGGACTCTGCTCTCTCATAGATTTGTTTTTTTGTTTAATTTACAATTGTGGGTTTTTTACTAGAACTAAATTGATTGGATGGATTTTTTCTCTTTCTATGTTATAAGATAATCATGATGGTTTCTGGTAATTGCATTTTTAAGTTGGTTTTCCAACCAGTTTTCCCTTCCTACATTCTCGCATTCAATATATCCCAATATGTTCTCTTGCACCTTTTCGATTTGACTAGCTCTAATGTTATTAAAAAATTTACTTATCCTTTTCTAGGGTCATTGAAGCTATTCTACATGATGGACTCACTCAAAACTAGGTATCAAGCATACTAAAAAATTTCAACATGTGCTAGGTATTGGCTATTCCAGACATCAATGGTCCATTTTCCCCTACCTTCTCCCTGGAGTACCACTTTGCTTTTCTTGGAAGTTCTTTTTTATATCCAATATTCCAAAGGTCATGTTGTCCATGTCTTGTAATTCTGGACCTCTTTTGTATACTTGTATCCTATGCCTAATCTTCTTGAGTATCTAAGGAGCACTTTGTTGTGTATTCAAATAACATGTTTGTTGCGTATTGTCCTTCGATGGTATTTTCACAAGGCATGAGAATGCACATCTTTTTGACCCTATCAACTACCGCAAATAGATAGCCATGTCCCTTACTGGTTGTTGGTAAACCTCCCAAAAAATCCATGGAAATTCTTTCCCAAGGTCAAGTAGCTATAGGTAAGGGATGGTATAGACCTTTCTTCCTATTATTGAGCTTGTTGGTAAAAAAAAGTATACATCCTCTAATATATTGTGCTACATCTTCTTACATTCTAGATGAGTACACATACCTCTGCAAGTTGGCCATTATTTTCCCAACACCAAAATGTCTTGCAACCTTAGAGGTATGAGCCTCTCTGATAAGTTGCAATCATTCACATTTAGGGACACAGAGCTTGTTGATATTGTCAAGTAAGCCATTCTGGAAATGATATTCATCCTTGTTGTCACCTTTTTCTATATGAATTTGTCATTGTAGTTGTTGAAACACCTCCTTGAAGTCCTCATATTTTGTGTATGCCTCTTTGTATGAATCATGGGTAAAAGGCTCCATGTGTATCAAAGTTCCCAAGTTGTAATCTTTGATGTAGGTGGCCTTGAAAGCATATATTCCAACTTATTTATGCTTCCCTTATTATACTCTATGACTGCATGAAATTGTTGTAAGAACCCCATCCATTTGTAGTGCATAGTTTGAATGTAACTTACTCTGGGCCTACAACTACTAAAGTGGTTGGTGATTTATGTGGATGATGGTCTCCTTTCCCATCAAATAGTTCTTCAACTTTTTGACATCTTGTACCAAGGCATAGAGCTCCTTGTAATAGGTAGGGTAGTTTAGGACCACCCCATGAAATACTTCATAATGATAACAACCATGCCTTCCTCCATACAACAGGACTACTCCCATGGCATGCCCACTTACATGAGTCTCCAATTTGAAGGGCTTATGCAAGTTTGGTAGTGCGATCACTGGTGCTTGATCGTTCTTTATTTTCATCTCATCAAAGGAATTATGTTGATTCTTTCCCCAATAGAAACTCTTACTTCCCACTATTATTGTGTGGAGTAGTGCAATTATTGTTGAAAATGAAGATATGAACTTCTAAAAATATTATTGCCCAACAAGTATCCTTACTTATGTGCAATTTTTGGAAATTGGACATTTCATGATCATGGCCTCCATATTGGCGTGATCTATATTGAGTTCGCCTCCACCAATTACATACCCCATATACAACAAAGTTTGTTGAGAAAACTTTCATTTCTTAAGATTGACCAGCAACTGGTGCTTCTTCAGGGTCTTTAACACCTGCATAAGATGTGAGATGTGCTCCTCCTAGGTAGCATTATAAACCAATATATCATCCAAATAGACAATAACAAATGAATCTATATAAGAGCGTAAAACATCATTCATTAGTCTCATAAATTAGTTGTTGTGTTGCATAAACCGAATGGCATAACCAACCACTCACACAAACCTTGCCTTGTCTTATAGGAAGTATTCTAGGTATCTTATTCTTTGAATCATACTTGGTTATATCCTGATTTCAAATCCATCTTAGTGAAGTACTTGGCATGCTAAATCTAGTCCAACAGATCATCGATCCTAGGAAAAGGGTATCGATTATTTAGTGTAATATTTTTCAATGTCATTTAATCTATACACATTCTCCAAGTCCCATCCTTCTTGGGCACAATTATGATGGGTGACCCATAAGGTGAGGTACTTGTCCGAATCATACCCTGCTCCAATAACTATTGCAACTGCTTATTTACTTTGTTTTCTTCCAAAACAAACTATCTATACAGCCCAATATTCAACAAGGGGGGGTCTAGAAATAATTGGATTTCATGATCTACTTCCCTCTTAGGTGGTATCCTTTTAGGCTCCTAGAAAACTCCTTTGTATGCCTTTAGAAACTCCTCCAATTCATGTTTCTTCTCCTTAGTACAACCTTCTAGGGATGTGTTTAATTTTAACGACTCTTCACCACATTGATTTTCCCTTAGGAAAAGTAAAACACATTTCTTACTGGAACTAATAAACTTCTTGGCTTGGTTAGTAGTTACTAGTGAGATCTTTGACTTTCCTTTATGCGCGTTGATGATGTAGGACTTCCCATCCTTGATTAGTCAGTATTGGTTGGATCTCTGCATGAACATTGTATCCCTCGTATACATGTAGGTGATTCCAAACACCACTCCACATATGTCAAGGGGTACTACATCCAATTCCACTTCATCCATAAAATCAACACTTATAGAAAATTTGATCTTACATTGTTTCATTACCTTGATCTCTGCATCCTTGTTTATCCATCCTAATGGATATGGGCTAGGATGATCATGAACCTCCAATCCAAGATTTTCGACCAAATACGTTGCTATGAGATTATCATGTGAACTAGAGTTGAATAGAGCGTCTATCTTGGTCTTCCTGCCTAAATCTTGATGTGGAAGAGTTTGGTCATATCCTTTTCCTAGTGATGACAGCTACTCAAATTCACATCATTCTGCATTGATGTGCAAACAATCTTCTCATCCACATCTAAGTTACTTTCAGCATGGTTTCTCGAATTTGTGGCTAGAAGATTATTTTTCCTTTCTTCCTTCTTGCATTTCTTCGGGTTCGAATCTAGATGTAGTTTCTAGCGCTTTTCCTCAGTGTGACCATCAATATTGTAATGGTTGCAATGGTTGCTAGGATCCTTGCACTGATGTGCAATGGGTTTTGGATCCTTATCATTTTCACATTTCCACTTCTTCTTCCCCTCCTTGGAAGCTTCTTGGTGCTCTTTATGATTGGAACCACTTGGCTACCCTTTCTTGTGGCCTATGTTTTCCAAATATTGTGCCTATACACATGCCTCGTCTATTGTTCTTGGCTTGAAAAGCATCACCTGCTTTTTCATATGACTGTATAGACCTCCCAGATACTTAAGAATTACATATGGTCTCTTAGGAGAGATACCCAACATAATGGCCATCTTCCTTAACTTAGTGGTGTACTCATGTACACTCTACCCCTACGGTTTCCTATAGTAATTCCAATGGATCCATTAGTCCTATAGAGACATAATAGAATAGAAATGGGACTTAACTTGGGTTTTGAAATCCTCCCACTTAGTTATTGGTGTATCACCCTCCATCCTAACTGTCTTTGTGTGAATTTCCCACCAAGATAATGCATGGCCCTCTAATTTAAGTCTGTAAAATGATATCTTTTTTACCTCATCTATATGGTGAACACTGGAATAAACTTCTAGTTTCTACAACCAATAATTTAGCTTTAATGCATCGATCTCACCTTGGTATGGCTTTATGTACACTTTATGTCCACTCAATGCATCGATCTCACCTTGGTAGGGACTGTGAAGGGTTTATGGCATTGGAACTCTGTTGCTCTTTCTCGGGTTCTTTCCGCAACTCCTTTTATGGGTCTTCATTATCTCTTGATTTCCTGTCTAATCTGATCTCTAAGTTCAACCCTCCAACTTCTTTGACTGGTCCAAGCTTGCTTGCTAGAGCCTCCATGAGGAGGGACATATTGTGAGATATGTCAATGACTTTCTCTTCCAACCTTGCAAATCTCTCCTCTATCGGATCTTGAGGGTTATTAGGAACAAACTTGTTGACCATGGTTAGGGTTCCACAACTTTCTTCTTAAATTAATTTCTGGATCCCTACTACTTTCAACAAATACCCCAAAAAAACCTACTATGATACCATTATGATTTATAAACTATCATGTATATTCCACTGGAATAGTTTGTCACAACATATATGATAAATAAAACTAAAATCTACACTATGAAAGTTAAATTTCTTTAGATTCCAGAATCTTTAGTTATGATTTTCTGCTTATGCATGAAATATATGAAATGCAAAAAATATAGAACAGTAAAATAAAATCACACATCTTCCACAAAATAACACAAAGTTTTGCTTTGGGAAACCCTTATGAGAGAAAACCCAGCTAATCCCCTTATGTTATGCTCTTTAATTTTCCCACTCCTAGTTTTTCTACTTTATTATGGAACAAAATATAGTAACACAGAATGGAACCCCTTCTCCTCCCAGTGGTCTGGTATTTAACATAGCCTGATAGTCATCTAGGGTTAGGGTTTTGAATTCCGCAACCCTCAATTGTGATAAGGTTTGGACTTTATAGAATCTTCTTGAAAGTCCTCACGTTGTTAGCCCCATATGCATGAGTAAAGGGGGCTAACCTGGCATCCTCCCGTACCATGGTGGTCAACACAATAGGTCAACTTGCAAGAGGCATAGCTTTTGCATGCGAGTTTTGTTTGGCGTGGTTTTTGCATCGTTGGAAGGGTATCAACGTGTAGAATTAACATCACGAGAGCCTAGATATCGTAGGGAAAGTTTTGAGCCCAAAACAATGTCGTTTGATGCCTCAAAATGACTCTGGAAGGTTTCAAACCCCAATTTTCCAAACTGGGACCTACCGTTAAAATGACCCTGCAAGCTTATTCCTCTGATTTTTTCCACTATGAAAGCATTGAGATAGATGAAAAAAAATATAATGATCCAATCTGAATCATCAAGGCAATTGAAAGAACTAAATTTTAGTCGTATTATGAATACATTAAACTAAAATTCCCCACCAAGGAGGTAATTTGGGCTTCATTGGTTATAGATACAATGAAATTGACATTTAACCTAGAGGTGCAGCCATAAGTTTTAAAGCTTCTCATGTCCACTATGCTTATGCCCTTAAAAAAGTGTCTTCATAATCCAAAGTCATATGGCCAACTTATGGTCTCACAAAGTGAGGCAACCAAGTTGTATGGCCACACTCATTTTTAAATTCATTTTCAAGGATTTCTAATGAAAATATGAGTTTGCTTCTATAATATTTTTCTATAAGTTTATAATTTTGTTTTATTTTTCTTTTAATTATAATATTGTTTTCAAAATATTATCTCATAGACACTTTTAGTTTTCATATGAAGATCATTTTCTAAAATTCCACCAATAATTAAATTTGATTCTCATCCACCAATAATCTTGAAAAGCCTTTTAAAAATATTAGTACTTACCTAAGTCATTGGGCTACTCCCAAAAATCAAACCACCAGACTAAAAGGAGCTCCATAGCAAGCCATGTGGCATTCTTCGACGTTCTAGAAAGTCCATATGAATAGCCATGAAACCTTTTTAACACACTTGAATGACAGTCCATTGGGCTAGGCCGAACAGTGGACATGTTAAAGCCATGTGACCTTCTTCAACGTTCGAGAAAGTCCATATAAATAGCCATGAAACCTTTTTAACACACTTGAATGACAGCCGTACCTTTTTAACACACTTGAATGACAGTTGACGAAGTTTTTGAAGTTTTCAATAATTGGGGTGGGTTATATCCAGGTTCGAAACCCAGCTAATTTGTTTAGTGTGTACTGTGGGCTGTTGATTTGGGCTGAGTTGTATAGGGACAGTCAGCAATATTTAGCTTGTTAAGCAGTATTGAATGAGTGGATTATATATAGTTGTAAATTATATTTTGTTGGATTCAAAAAATAATTCAGATCCAATTAAATTATTACCTAACAAACTAGATATTTATCAACCTATTGAACAATCTCTTCCGCTGCTGTTGATGTATCTCCTAGGTTATTCCTTTTAAAATTCACTGATACCAAAAAAAAAAAACATCTCCTAGGTGATTCAAGATTCACTGATACCAGAAAAAACACATGAATGACAATGGTCATTCTTCAAAAAGCCTAATAACATATTTCTGAATGTATATTTGGTCCCGATTGTAACCCATCGAGAGCTTTCAGAAGATCATTCAACAGCGTTTTTGAGTTTCTCCCGATCAACCATCGGTGCCATCTTACAGATTGCTCTGAGGACTTCTTTTATTCTGCCTCGATAACTTCTTTTAGAATGCCCTGATGGCAGGTCATCGAGAGGTCCCCAAAATCATCCTCAGGAGGTTTCTTAAAATGTTCCCGTCAGCTTCTTTGAAATCTTCTCGACGTCTCATCAGGAGGTTTCCCAAGAAACCATGGGTTTACCGTCTTCCACCAGCAATCGAATGACCATTTTTTTAAATCTCCCGATACACAAGTTTGATGGTGCCAGACTCTCTTGATTTTTTCTGTTTCCTCTCTAGTTTCATGTTCTAGCTACTGTCGAATTGTTCCTTGCCAAGCTTTGAAAAGATGCATGTGCCATTGTGTGATTGGGTAAATGATTATGACCTAGACGAAATTTATGAGCCAAGGAACACGACCAAAACAAATTTGATGACGGTACCCTATAAAAAAAAATTGTTATTGCAACATTCAGATTTAGTCTACTATCATAAAAAAAAAAAGTTATCATTGTTTAACATTCAGATTTAGTCTACTATCATTAAAAAAAAGTTATCATTGTTTTCCTTGTGCAGAAACTTCCCYAACGAAGCTGTGGTATATAACCTGAATYCATTTCCATGGAAGACRTGCCCATGAGCKTTTCTACCAKCAGATGTTMTATCAATTCAAACTGAACAAAGGATCTAAATATTTATTTGAGGCATTAGTGCGGAGTAAACGGATTGAAAACCAGCAAGTGGTCTTTGGCAATACATATTGAAAGGTCCTTCCCAGGTCAGGCCATGTTGATATTATATCTATTTCCACACCATATACTTCTTATATGATTGGAACACAGTGAGGCAATGATGATGGAGAATAGCTGGCAGTGAGTGAACAATGGAATCTATTTCTCTAGCTACTTAGTAGATAAGATTGTAGATTCCCATATCATTTACACTATACAAGAGTTAGTTAGGTGTGTTAACTTGAGTGTTTGAATGCTGTGAATGGTAAGAATTATAAGCAGGAGATTACTGGTCAAGTCCCCAAGTTGACTGCTAAATTAATTTTGCTAAAAATACAATTTACTAGTAAATTCACATTAACACTAAACCAACATTGAGATTCTCAAAAATAACAAGTAACCTTTAAGAAACTAGGAATAGCTCAACATCAAAGGCTGATTTCTCCAAATATGCCGGGTTATCTCTGATAAACACTGATAAACACCACTAGTATGTAGACCATTAGTATTGTTTTTTTCTTGTCCTGCTGCAAAATCAGAGATGTAGACCATTAGTATTGTTTTTTTATTGTCCTGCTGCAAAATCAGAGTTGTTGACCTGTACTAACGGACAATAATTATTGGAGGCTATTAAGGGTGGGAAAATGGAATGCTTGTATTTGGATTTTATTGATGATCATATGTACTGAATGGAAAAAACCGTTGCTCTACCCTATTTGGAGATCTACTAACTTAGGAAAGATGGTGTAGCGATCATTATACTAATGAGGTGCAGCTAATTCAAACAAGCTTGAATTCAATGAATCATTCCTCACATATTCTAATTGACAAATGCATCATGCTGTATGCTATAGTCTTTCTAACCATCCATTTTCAGCAATCAAAAAGAAAGAGATAATCAGAGGCTGGTCACACCTGATCCTAAGGTGTCAGAGAAGTCTATTGAATAAAAACCCATACATATTGTTTATTTAATGATTAATTCTCATAAATATTTAGTTTTATGTAGTAAGGACTGTTATGGTTTTGGAATATGATGTAAAACTGTTTCTGCTTGGCTAAGAGCCAGTCATTCCTCACATATTCTAAATGACAAATAGATCATGTCCTATGCTCTAGTCTTTCTAACCATCCATTCTCAGCAATCAAAAAGAAAGAGATAGTCAGAGGTTGGTCACACCCGATCCTAATGTCTCAAAGAAGCCTATTGAATAAAAACGCAGACAAATTGTTTATTTAATGATCAATTCCCATAAATACTTAGTTTTATGTAGTAAAGATTGTTGAGGTTTTGGAGTATGATGTAAAACTGTTTCTGTTTGACTAAGAATTAGTTTTTCTTATACTTAAGAAAATAGGTTAACTTCTCATGACTCGAAGGCATCTGGCAGTAATGAAAGTCTTCCCCCTTACAGACCACCAATTGATTATTCCAGGTGGTGTGGTTTTCCTTCAATAACTGTGATGAGCAAGCTGAATAAATAACTAACTGAATAGATAACTATCCTAGTAATACTGGTTGAAAACTAAGTTATGATAAATTTTCCCAATAGTTTCCCATTGTGAAACAATTTCACAATTATTCAAATCGAATCCTTTGAGTAGTTTGAAGCGCCGTGGCTGTTAGATTTTGCCGATCCATTGTATGTTCTTCAGTGAATGAATCAGCTGATATTAGATGCATTTGGGAATCAATTGGATCTACCTTAGCTGACTATGCCTTCGCTGCTTATGGGTATCGAATGGAGAGACAGAATATACAGAACAAGACACTTACTTTGCTCTTATGTATGGATGTAGATTTGTGTATGGATCTTGGTAATCCGTACCTGGACTAGTTGCTTCTTCGACTGGATCTTGAACTGGAACTCGTGCTTCCACAGGCTATGGATCCTGAGGGTATGAGAATAGATCTATAGGTGCTAGGTATCAATCGCGAACTGGAAATGTAACTGCTGCTCTAAGTACCCCTGCTTCTACTCTAATGGGATCAATGACTGGACTTGGATCTACTAGCAAAGCTGCAAATTGGCAAGCTTGATTGAGGATCCTAGAACAATCAGTGAAAGGATTTATATACAGAGAAGATGAATCGGCAATCCTCAACCCATGACGGATACATAATTGAATGGCGGTTCACTATTTTCTCTTTGTAAATTGATTAGATTAGATGACTTGAAGTTGTTCAATCCAACCAACAGACTCGATGGCGTACCAGTCCAGACTAATAACTCAGCGAGAGAGTCACCACAGGAGAGATCTGATGATTGCATACTGTAGTGTTGTCGATGAAATAAAAAGGCATAAAATAATTTGAGGGTAGCATATGTGGCAGGTGTAAGGCCTTATGTGACACCCACTGAGCGCACACGCTCTTTGGGCAGATTTGGTAACAAGTCGAGCAGAGAACACAAGGAGGATGCGATCGATTGGGCAAAAACTTGTTTTATGGGAGTGGGCAGGAGCACCTTGGGGCATGATGGTGACGTATGAGTCCAATGGGCCACACACCCTTCTTCCCTTGCGATGGACGATGGAGAGTTGGGTTGTGTTTGGGCAAGGAGGAGGCAACTTGGGAGCACACCCATGGAGTGGACCCGTCTGCCCTTGGCAACATGGGCACACTAGAGAGGTTGGATGACTCCATCGGCACACCCACGGAGAGTTACAATGATCGGCACAAGGCAAGAGGGTCCAAGAGATTTGACAATTGATAGGCACACGAGCTCGTTTGGGTGCATCGAGTCCATGAATGGGCGCAATGGTTCGCAAAGGGGCGCGACATACCCAAAGGATACAACGATTCACGATGGTGAGCCTTGAAGTCCATATAAGAGAACAAAACACACAACCAAAGGCATTAGGAAGTGAACCAGACAAAAGACATGAGTTAGTTTGAGGTTGCGCACACAAGTGCGACACACCACAGGCTGAGGCAAGGAGGAGCAACAGTGAAAGAATTGGTGTGACAAATCCGCAAGTATGAATGGTTATGTTGTATGGGGAAGAGTCGTGAGACTCTGCCCATCTATGTAATTGAGACAATAGTGCCCTCTTTGTAATGTATTGTTTATGTTTCGCAATATAATAAACGAAATCGGGTAGTAGACACCATTGGTACCACCTGCACTATATTTGTGTCTCTTTTGTTTCACATGTTTTCTGTTGTATGCCAGAATGACTAAGTGTTAAAGAATGTTAACAATTGTCTAAGTATGCACTTGAGTTGCAGACAAAAAGAGTGTGACTTGTCTGTAACCTAGAATAGAGTATGGGTATGCTCTAGGTGAAGAGGTGTAGTCCAAGTGAAATATCCTTGGTTGAGCCAAGCTACCAAGAGAGAACCATCGCGATGTCGCATGTCCACGAGATGCCGAGGTTGACTTGGGAATTACTCTTAGGGATGTGATAGATGGTATCAAAGTCATTTCACAAGTCTTGCGACGAAGAGCATTCCGAAGACATAACACACAATATGACAAGCTTTGCACAATCCAGGAGTGGGTCGACCCAGGATGGTGTGACTCCTTGGATAGAGGAAAATGAATTCATAAGACATAAGTAGGCCACATATGACTCAAGGTAAGTTGACTCAAGTGTCCTGTCATCACCTGAGGTAGAAGAGACTTGGTTTGTGCAATGAATCGAGATCTACAAGGACTTGCAACAAAGCACCTTGGAACCAAGAGGTGGACCAAGGGGCGCTCCCACACTATTTGCAGAAGACGGGCATAACACATGTATGTTGTATTGTCGATCTAGGTGGATATTGGTGGCCACCCACCTATTCCACTAATTCAAAATGGTTCCACATCTTGGCCATTTTTCTACAGTTTTTTTGGGTCCCAAACTTTCGTGGTCATTTTGAGGCCCTAAATGATGTTTTTTTGACATGGAATCACCCAATAAATTGTTGAAAGCATGTACTGGGCCATTCATAATGTGTAATTCTCAGCTATACCTTTCCAACGGGCTATCGAGCACCCCAAACGGAGATTATATGCAAAAGTAACACCCCTAGGAAGTTGATGTATCAACTGACCACATTAGGGCCCACAAACCTTTTGGCATTTCATCTTTTAGGGTTAGGTTTTTGGATGTTTAGGGTTTTCTCATTGATGTTTTATGTTAAAACATTTTTCTGGCCTCTTTGTAATCAGCCTCTTATGAATGAGCATAGTCGGCACATCTCTCTCTTCAAGAATAAGTTACCACCATTCTAGCTAGTTTGTCTGCTTTGCATTTTATAGTCTTTTGTATTCCATTCATTAATAGAATTTGAGTTAAATGTATTATTGTGTTTCGTGCAATATATTTGTGTGTTTCCTTGTTATATCTCTACCTTCATTTCATTCTCAATATAATCTGGATCAATTGTGATTTTGTTTGTATTTTTCACATAACACGGAAAGAGTGGCAAGGCTCAGTTTGCAGCAAGCTACGAAGGATTGGTGCGTTGGATGCCTTGGGTGGAAATCTTGGTAGCCAAAACCATCAGTTGTGTTTTGTGGATCTGGTTATCAACAAAAGAACATTTCAAGCTCTGGTTGACTCAGGAGCCTCACATAACTTTTTTGAAGACTAAGGTTGCAAAAGAACTGGGACTTAGAGTTTCTCCATGCAGAGCTTCCGTGAAGTAAGTAAACTCTAAGGCAAAGGTAGAAACTAGTGTTTCCTCCTTAGTTCGTATTCAACTTAATAAGTGGGAAGGTCAGGCTAACTTTACAATGATTCCTGTGGATGATTTTGAGGTGATTTTGTGATAGGATTTCCTAAGGAAGATGCATTTGATTCTCATGCCATGGATGGACAAGATTGTTATACTTGGTGAAAAGAAGGCTTGGGTCATGTGCACAACCGCAAGGAAGTCTCGTGGAAAGGTGTAAATTGTATCTACATTGAGTTTGAAGAGATTGACAAGGAGGAATGGATCATATGTTTATGCAACAATTGTTGGGGAAGTTCAAGAGGATGGAGTGGGGATGCCTATTTCACCTCAGCTCACTGACTTGTTGGGTAAATTTGCAGAAAGAATGACAGATGAGTTGTCGAAATTTATCCCACCACGACACATTGTTGACCATTTTATAAAGCTAGATCATGGGCTACAACCACTAGTAAGAGCTCCTTACCGATTGTCCAGACCTAAATTGGAAGAGTTGAAGCATCAATTAACCAAATTGATTGACGCGGGTTTCATTTATCTGTCTAGGTCACCATATGGAACCCTGTTTCTCTTCTAGAAGAAGAAGGACACTTCAGAGCTAAGGATGTGTTTGGATTACCAAGCATTGAACAAGCAAACTATGAAGAACCTATACACGTTTCCTTTAGCTGCATATTGCTTTGACAAGTTGGTCAAGGACAAAGTCTTTTCAAAGTTTGACTTACAACATGGGTATTATCAAGTGTGGATTGCATATGGAGATGAGGCAAAGACAACCATGGTGACGAGGTAGGGGAGCTATGAGTTCCTAGTGATGCCTTTTAGGTTGTGCAACACCCCTACAACCTTTTGCACACTAATGAATGACATGTTGTGGCCATTTTTCATCAAGTTCATTTTGGTGTATTTTGATGACCTTGTGGTGTACAATGAAAGTATGGAGGAGTGCAAGAAGCATTTGGAATAGGCCTTTGAGGCGATGCGATAGAACCGGTTGTTCTTGAAGAAGTCTAAGTGTATTTTTGGGCAAACCAAGATACCCTTCTTGGGGCATTGGATTGGCCAAGGATGCATTCGCATGGACCCTATGAAGGTAAAGGAAATCAAAGATTGGGAAGAGCAGCAGATAGTTCATGACGCGAGA
>SNQJ01S0046845.1:45341-60445 GCA_010110895.2 Picea sitchensis
TAATCTGGATCAATTGTGATTTTGTTTGTATTTTTCACATAACACGGAAAGAGTGGCAAGGCTCAGTTTGCAGCAAGCTACGAAGGATTGGTGCGTTGGATGCCTTGGGTGGAAATCTTGGTAGCCAAAACCATCAGTTGTGTTTTGTGGATCTGGTTATCAACAAAAGAACATTGCAAGCTCTGGTTGACTCAGGAGCCTCGCATAACTTTTTTGAAGACTAAGGTTGCAAAAGAACTGGGACTTAGAGTTTCTCCATGCAGAGCTTCCGTGAAGTAAGTAAACTCTAAGGCAAAGGTAGCAACTAGTGTTTCCTCCTTAGTTCGTATTCAACTTAATAAGTGGGAAGGTCAGGCTAACTTTACAATGATTCATGTGGATGATTTTGAGGTGATTTTGTGATAGGATTTCCTAAGGAAGATGCATTTGATTCTCATGCCATGGATGGACAAGATTGTTATACTTGGTGAAAAGAAGGCTTGGGTCATGTGCACAACCACAAGGAAGTCTCGTGGAAAGGTGTAAATTGTATCTACATTGAGTTTGAAGAGAGTGACAAGGAGGAATGGATCATATGTTTATGCAACAATTGTTGGGGAAGTTCAAGAGGATGGAGTGGGGATGCCTATTTCACCTCAGCTCACTGACTTGTTGGGTAAATTTGCAGAAAGAATGACAGATGAGTTATCGAAATTTATCCCACCACGACACATTGTTGACCATTTTATAAAGCTAGATCATGGGCTACAACCACTAGTACGAGCTCCTTACCGATTGTCCAGACCTAAATTGGAAGAGTTGAAGCATCAATTAACCAAATTGATTGACGCAGGTTTCATTTATCTGTCTAGGTCACCATATGGAACCATGTTTCTCTTCTAGAAGAAGAAGGACACTTCAGAGCTAAGGATGTGTTTGGATTACCAAGCATTGAACAAGCAAACTATGAAGAACCGATACACGTTTCCTTTAGCTGCATATTGCTTTGACAAGTTGGTCAAGGACAAAGTCTTTTCAAAGTTTGACTTACAACATGGGTATTATCAAGTGCGGATTGCAGATGGAGATGAGGCAAAGACAACCATGGTGATGAGGTATGGGAGCTATGAGTTCCTAGTGATGCCTTTTAGGTTGTGCAACACCCCTACAACCTTTTGCACACTAATGAATGACATGTTGTGGCCATTTTTCATCAAGTTCATTTTGGTGTATTTTGATGACCTCGTGGTGTACAATGAAAGTATGGAGGAGTGCAAGAAGCATTTGGAATAGGTCTTTGAGGCGATGCGATAGAACCGGTTGTTCTTGAAGAAGTCTAAGTGTATTTTTGGGCAAACCAAGATACCCTTCTTGGGGCATTGGATTGGCCAAGGATGCATTCGCATGGACCCTATGAAGGTAAAGGAAATCAAAGATTGGGAAGAGCAGCAGATAGTTCATGACGCGAGAATCTTCCTTGGAATATCCAACTACTATCATAAGTTCATAGAGGGATACTCCAATATTGTTGCACTATTGACTGACTTGTTGAAAAAGGAGAAAGCATGGAACCAGACAAAGAGGTGGAAGTCTATGTTTGGAGAGCTAAAATGCAGCATTATCACCGCTCTCGTATTGAAGCTACCATACTTTAAGAAATCATTTGAAGTGTAAAAGAACACATCAAACTTTTCCATTGGAGGATTTTGGACATAGGGGGGACACCTAGTTTCTTTTGAGAGAAGAAAGCTCCAAGATCGAAAATGGAGATACCCTGTTCCTGAGAAAGAGATTATTGTAGTAGTACATTGTTTCCATACTTGGATACACTACTTGTTGGGCAAGTAAATTGTCATGAAGACGAACAATGTTGTGACAAGTTACTTCACGATGCAACCAAATTTTTCACCCAAGCAGGAAAGGTCGCAAGACTTCCTCATAGAGTTTGACATGACCATTGAGTATAGGCTGAGTAGGCTAAATGTTGTCACAAATTCCTTGAGCAGGAAGGAACAAATCCTAGTCCTACAGGAGGAGGACAAGTTGCCTACATCAAGGGGCATTCATATTCATGTCTTGGAAGAGCTACACAAAAAGATCAAGGAAGGTTAGAGCATGTTCACACAACAATTTAGAAAATCATGAAGTAGGTGAAGGATGGAAAAATGCAGAGGTTTTGGCTATGTGATGGATTGTTGTACTTTGGGGAACAAATTTGTGTTCCTAAGTCGTCCAACCTCAGAAGAGAACTTGTGAAGTAATGTCACGAATTGCCCTGGACTGGCTACCTAAAACGCAGAATTATCACCGCTCCGGTGTTGAAGCTACCATACTTCAAGAAATCATTTGAAGTGTAAAAAACCACATCAAACTTTTCCATTGGAGGATTTTTGACATAGGAGGGACACATGGTTTCTTTTGAGAGAAGAAATATCCAAGATTGAAAATGGAGATACCCTGTTCATGAGAAAGAGATGATTGTAGTAGTACATTGTTTGCAGACTTGGAGACACTACTTGTTGGGAAAGACATTTGTCATGAAGATAGACAATGTTGTTACAAGTTACTTCATGATGCAACCAAATTTGTCACCCAAGCAGGAAAGGTCGCAAGACTTTCTCATAGAGTTTGACATGACCATTGAGTATAGGCTAAGTAGGCTAAACGTTGTTGCAAATTCCTTGAGCAGAAAGGAACAACTCCTTTTCCTACAGGAGGAGTACAAGTTGCCTACATCAAGGGGCATTCATATTCATGTCTTGGAAGAGCTACACGAAAATATCAAGGAAGGTTAGAGTGTGATCACACAACGATTTAGAAAATCATGAAGTAGGTGAAGGATGGAAAAATGCAGAAGTTTTGGCTACGTGATGGACTGTTGTACTTTGGGGAACAAATTTGTGTTCCTAAATCGTCCAACCTCAGAAGGGAACTTGTGAAGGAATGTCATGAATCGCCTTGGACTGGCCACCTAGGACAGTGGAGGATGTTGGCATTGTTGGAGCGAGGATACTTTTGGGAGTGGATTAAGCGGGATGTGGAGGAGTACGTTTTCACTTTCATTATATGTCAGTAGGATAAGAAAAACACCAAAATGAGAGTAGGACTATTACAACCTGTACCAATTCTAGAGATACCATGGGTGAGTGTCTCAATAGACTTCATCACACAACTTTCGATGCTATAGGGATACAACAAGATTTCAGTCGTGGTGGATCGATTCTCGGAGTATGTTTTCTTCATTGCAAATGAAGATGCCTTGCAATGTAGAAGAAGTTGCAAAGTTGTTTTTCAAGCACATAGTGAAGTATTGGGGTGTTCCTTTGAACATTGTGTCGTACAGGGATGCAAGGATCACAAGTAAGTGCTGGACAACATTGTTCAAGCTTGTGGGGAAAAAGTTGTTGAAGAGTTCATCCTACCATCCACAGACCGATGGGCAGAACAAATGAATCAACACACTTCTGTAGGACTACTTACAAAACTATGTACATGCTAATAAGATGAATTGGTTGGACTTGTTGGATCTCTCCCAATTTATCTACAACTTGCAGAAGAGTTCAACAATGGGATATAGTCCATTCGAGTTGAAAACCTGGTAGCAACCCACAACTCATTTTGTGACACAAGGCTACTATGGAATGAATCCATTATTCCCGGGTTTTGTGAAGAGTTGGTAGGATCAATTGGAGGTAGCTTGCACACACTTGACTAATGCAATAGACAAAATGAAGCAATGGAAATATCGTAGTAGGCACGATGTAGAATTCCAAGTAGGAGAGTTGGTCTTACTCAAGATGATCAGAGATCAGTTCCCACCACCTAAAGGGATGGATCCATCTCTTGTGAAAATGTATGAGAGACCGTTCAAAGTTCTTGAGAATATTAACAATGTCACATACATATTATAGTTTTCATTCCACATTCGACATATTCATCATGTCTTCCATGTTATCTAGTTGAAATCATTCCAAAGTGATGCAAGAGCATCGTAAGCAAGCCAGCAAAGCAAGCACAAAAGCGGAGGACAACTGGAAATGCACCAGCACATATTTTGAAGGTGTTTTGAATTTGAAAAGATAAAACATTAATGTAATATCTGGAAAAGATATGTTTTCATTTATGGTTTGGAGATTGTAATGTAGATCTTGAGCATTTGCTCTTATCTGTTGGTTGGAGGCATTCAATGTAATAAATGTAAAGTAGTTGTACAGCTTTTAATTCGATACAATAGATAGAGGTTGTAGGAGGGAAAACTCTAGAAATATCCCTTGTATGTATTGTATTGTATCATTATTCTCATTGTAAGAATAGAGTTGTAGAGCAAGAATAATAGGAGAGAAGAGCATAAGATAGATTGTATAAGATTGTATAAGCAGATAGCTATTTCTATTGAACCCATGTATAGAAGAACTTGAGTTAATATAAGAATGCTTTGACTCAATTTCATGGCGTTGTGATGAATACGGTTTGCATCTATTGAATGGTATGTTTACAATTTTCTTATATGCTATGTTATGAATTTGTTTTAATTCTGTGTGTATGTATGATTTCATGTTGAATGTATGAAGTCCGTGAGAGGGAGAGTATGAGTTTCAATTGTTTCTCATCCTAAGAATTCCTGCAAGGAGTGTAGTGAAAGTGTGAAAGGAGTGCGGTCGACAAGTTTCTGAGTTTTACCTCATAAACTCTCAGGAGAGATAACATTGTTCGCATACCATCAGAAGTGCAGGCATAGCACAGAGCTGTGAAAGGTGTGCGCAGGCCAGGTTGAAGTCTTGGACTTTTCCAACCCATTGAATGGTTGAAGAGTTACTGTCGCAAGGAGTGCGCAGAACTGGGAAACACAGATAATCAATTATTATCGCGGAATCTACAAGGAGTGTGGGCGGAATCCCATAGAATCCTTGAGGTTGCAATAAGAACCAAGCTCAGGAGGGATAGAGACTTCGAAGAGTTCGAAGGGAAGACAAGGCTGAAGTCATCTCGTAGAAGTCAAGCTCATAAGGAGGCGCTGAGTCATTTGGCCAGGAGTATCGAGAACTCGAACAAACGGTTGAAATTCTCATAAGGAGAACTATCGATTCGTCATGGACCGTTAGATCCAGTGGATTAGTGGAGGAGTTAAGCTAAGTTTCTTTCAACACTCGTAAGCTCGGGATGAATAGTCATCATTAGATCTGTATCAATGAGAGGCGTTGATCTTGAGATTTTGAATTTCGACATTTCATGAGTCGGAGTGTGGAGAAGGTCGTGACTTGGAGGTCTTGAGTTGTGAAATCTCGATACGCGAAATTCTGACACAATCTGGACTGTCAGATTGTTGAAGGTTTAGGGTCGTAGATATTAGGAGAAGAAGTCACGAGTTCGGGCTTCGGGAAAGGAAGAAGAGGTTGCATCGTGAACTCACAAGTCGAAAAATCCTGACGCGCTCGGAGGTGGACCCCAGGACTTGATTGAGGTCACATGGTCGAAGCATAAGGGAGGAGCTAGTAGAACCATAAGCCCATTTCAAGGTTTTGGGAGTCGAAGGAGTTAGAGGGACTCACAACATAAATCGCGAAGTTGCGAAAGCCGAAACACCTTTTTGGGTAAAGGTTGTGGTCACATCAATTGGTCACGTGGAGTGGAGGTTTGCACCTAGTGCTTGTTCGCACATGCGTAACTTCTAGAAAGGACATGTGGTTATACGTGTTAGAGATTCCAGCTGGGAATCAAGGAGCCATTTCGGCTCAGGGAAATAGAAATATCCAAGACCAGGAGGTCAAGCAAAACCTGCTGAGGTAGGGGTGTTGCATTAGGTGGTATCAGAGCTTACAATCATTGTTTTCTATAAGAAAGGGAGACAAAAGGCAAGTTGAGATTTAAATTCTACATGGAACAAATTTAAATAATTCCACCAAGAAGATGTCAAGAGAGACCCATGCCCGAACCAGCAGTGGAAAGGGAAATGAGATAACTTCGTGCTCGATTGGATGCTATGGAGACAAAAAAAAGACGAACAACTGATACTGGAGATATCAATGAGGATGAAAGAGAAAATGAGGTCAGAGTCGAAGAAGAAGTTGTAGCTGAAGATGCTGCAGAGGAACGTCTATTCAAAGTTGTTGCAAGAATAGGGGCTAGAGAAAAAATGGACATCCCAATGTATGAAGGAAACTTAGACGTTGAGGAGCTACTAGATTGGTTTAGAGCTCTGGGTAAATACTTCGACCATGAGGATATCGAAGAAGATAAGAAGGTAAAACATGTTGTCACTAGACTGAAAGGGAATCCAGCATTGTGGTGGGATGAAATGCAGGCTGACAGGCATTGCAAAGGCAAACAACGAATCAAAAGTTGGGATAGGATGGTTGCAAAGATGAAAGCCAAGTTTATACCCATAGATTACCAAATTAATCTGTTTTGAAGAATGCAGAATTTGAGACAGAAGGGGATGATAGTGAAGGAATACACTAGGGATGACAGTGAAGGAATACAGAAGGGGTGACACTGAGGATTTTTATAGACTCAACATAAGGGCAAGTTTTCATGAGAGCGATGATGAAAAAATTTCCATATACATGAATGGCTTGAGATATGAAATTCAATATGAGATGAGCATGGAGACAATCAGAAAAGTGGAAGATGCTTATCAAATTGCTTCAAAGGCATAAGTAAAACTGGCCCGAAAGCAAGGTCAATGGGTTAGAGGTATAATTCCAAGCAGAGGCAAAGAAATTTCCTAGGGAAGAGTACAGAAGCCCAAGGATGAAGACAATAAATCTCATAACCACCTAGAAAGGGGAGGAATCTCACAAGGAGGACAATATGTTGATATGAACACTTTTCCTCGAGCCAGAGGAAGAGGAAGAAGCAGAGGAGGTGAAATAAAGTTTTTTGTCTATGGGAATATAGGACACAAATCTTTTGAATGTCCCGATAGAAAAAGGGATGGAGGAGGAGAAGCTCACATTTCAAAATATCAGAGGCGAAATGTTGAGGCAGAAGATGCAAAAGGCGGAAGATCCTTAATGATGAGGAAAATTCTCTTGAAGCCAGAGAAGGAGATAGAGAATCCATTCCAAAGGAACAGTTTGTTTAGAACAACTTACAAGACCAAGGATAGGGTATGCAAGGTGATAGTGGGCAGTGGAAGTACAGATAATCTAGTATCCACAGAAATGGTGGAGAAGCTGGAATTCGAAACAGTTGCACATGCGAGCCCATACAAGGTTTCATGGTTGCAAAAAGGACATCAGGTAACAGTCACTAAACAATGTTTAGTTGAATTTAATATAGGGGGATATAGAGATGAGATATTATGTGATGTTATTCCCATGGATGTATGTCATCTTTCTTGGGGGAGACCGTGGCAATATGACAAGAATGTTGTTCATGACAGAAGAAAGAACACATATACCTTAGAGAAGAATGGTAGGATGCATATGTTGCTTTCGATTGAAGACAAGAAGGTGAAAGAAGAAACAAGCAATACTATACTTCTCATGAGTGGGAAGAAACTTCTGGATGAAGTCAGGAAGGAAGAAGACATGTAGTTTTCTTTGGTGAGAAAACCTAGAGTCATCTTGACCAGTACTTCAATGGATGATCTACCAGAGGAAGTTCATGAAATGATGGATAATTTTGCTAATATAGTGGTGGACGATTTACCTTGTTCGTTTTCGCCCATCAGAAGTATAAGCTATCACATTGACCTTATACCAGGGGCGAGCTTACCAAACAAAGCAACGTACAGACTGACACCACAAGAGAATGAAGAAGTCAAGAAGCAAGTCCAGGATTTGATGGACAAGGGGTTGATTAGAGAAAGATTGATTCCATGCATTAGACCAACGATGTTAAGTCCAAAGAAGGATGGTGGATGTATAATGTGTACAGACTCGAGGGCTATAAACAAAATCACCATCAAGTATAGATTTCCTTTACCGAGGATGGATGACTTGATGGATTGCTTGAGTGGAGCAAAGTTTTTTTCAAAAATTGATTTGAAAAGTGGATATCATTAGATTAGAATGAGGGAAGGTGATGAATGGAATACAACATTCAAGATGAATGAAGGGTTGTATGAATGGCTTGTCATGTCGTTTAGTTTGATGAATGTGCCAAGTAATTTCAAGAGGTTAATGAATGAAGTCTTGAAATATTTCATTGGAAAATTTGTAATTATGTATATTCATGATATACTAATCTTCAATAAGACTGAGGAGGAACATTTGAGACACCTAACTCTAGTAATGAGGCGGTTGTAGTGAGAGAAGTTGCTGATAAATCTGAAGAAGTCATATTTCATGAAGAAAGAACTCATTTATTTGGGGTTTGTGATCTCTTCGAATGAGTTGAAGATGGATCCTGAGAAGGTAAAAGCAATCAAAGAATGACCATCGCCAAGGAACATCTTTGAAGTCAGAAGATTTCATGGATTAGCCAGTTTTTACAGGAATTTCATCATAAATTTTAGTGGGATTAGTGCACCAATGATGGACACAGTCAAGAAAAGACATAAATATTTTCATTGGATAGAGGAAGAAGAGAAAAGTTTCAAGTTGTTAAAAGAGAATACAACTGGACAACCAATTCTGGTTCTGCCATATTTCAGTAAAACATTTCAAGTGAGATGTGATGCAAGTGGATTTGCAATTGGAGCAGTCTTAAGTTAAGACAATAGACTAGTTTCATACTTCAGTGAGAAGTTGAATGATGCCAAGATGAAATATTCTACATATGATAAAGAGTTTTATGAAATCATGCAGGCACTGAAGAAATGGAGGCATTACTTGGTTATGAAAGAGTTTGTTTTGTACAACGAAAACCATGCTTTACAATTCATAACCAGATAGGAGAAATTGAACCAAAAGCATGAAAAATGGTTTGAATTTATGGAGAACTTTACTTTTGTTATAAAGAACATTTATGGAACTGCTAACGAGTTTGTTGATGCATTGAGCAGGAAATGTTTGATTCTGCAGGAGTTTTGTGTGAGGACCTTAGGTTTTGATAGCCTTAAGGATATGTACGGAGATGATTCATATTTCGAGGACGCTTATGAAGCATGTGAGAATCCTATTCCGAGAGACAAAAGCCAATGGATTGAATACTTAATCCAGGATGGATTATTATTAAAAGGAAATCAGTTGTGTATCCTGAAGAGTTCTATGAGAGAGAATCTTCTAAAGGAAAAAAATAGTGGAAGATTGGCTGGACATTTCGGCCGTGACAAAACATTTGTGCAACTGAATAGTTTGTATTATTGGCCAGGGATGAGGATGGATGTAAAGAAGTTTGTCAAAAAATGTAGAATTTTATAGCATGCAAAGGGGAAAAGACAAAATACAGGATTATATCAACCATTGCAAGTACCAAAGAGGTCGTGGGATGCGGTAAGCATGCATTTTGTGTTGGGACTGCCAAGGATAGAGAGAGGTTGTGACTCTATATTCGTGGTAGTCGACAGATTCTCAAAAATGGCACATTTTATTCCATGTCAGAAAACCAGTGATTCAACACACATTGCAAACCTGTTTTTCAAAGAAGTTGTTCGACTTCATGGTTTACCCAAGAGTATTGTTTCAGATCGAGACACCAAATTTTTTGGTCATTTCTGGAGGACACTATGGAGGAAGCTGGGGATGAATTTATCTTCTAGCTCAACATATCACCCTTAGACGGATGGACAAACTGAGGTAGTAAATCGAAGCTTGGGAGATTTTTCGAGTTTAGTAGTTTAACATCACAGTCAGTGGGATCAGATTCTGCCGCAAGAAGAATTTGCATATAATGACTCACCTAATAGGAGTACAAGACAAATCCCATTCCATATAATGTATGGAATGTAGCCAAGAGGCGTATCTGATTTGAGGGACTTAGAGTAGAGTGATTTCAGAAGTGTTGGGGTAGAGGATTTTGCAGTAGAGATGCAAGAGCTCCATGGTAAGATTAAAGAACGGTTGCAGAGTTCCAACCAGGAATATAAGCGCAAAGAAGATCAGCATAGGAGAGAGATTCAACTTGAAGTGGGAGGTCTTAGCACATCCAAGAAAAGAAACATTCCCAAGGGGGGTGTATAATAAGCTAAAGATGAAGAAGGTAGGGCCATGTGAGAAAGTTTGAGGCAAATGATTATGAGATAGAATTTCCAGATGGTGTGGGCATATCACCCATATTTAATGTAGAAAATATGTATCCTTACAGAGAAGATGAAGCAAGAGGACTAGGGAGTCAGAAAGAAGTTCAGTGGGTGAAACAGATGCCTGTAGCTAAAAATCCACAGATGGAAAAGATCATTGATCAAAGAGTTAGCAAGAAGACCCGTAGGAAGACATATTTTGAATATATGGTAAAGTGAAAGGGACACCCGATTGAAGATGACAGTTGGGAAAGCGAGGCATAGATCCAGAAACATGGATAGACGGTGCATGAGCTCATGAACAGGAGCCCATGAATCTTTCATCCAGAGGAGTATGATCTAGGAGCATTGTAAGCAAGCCAACAAAGCAAGTGCAAAAGCAAAGGACAGCTGGAAATGCACCAACGTGTATTTTGAAGGTATTTTGAAGGTGTCTTAGACTTTTCCAACCCAATGAATGGTCGAAGAGTTACTGTTTCAAGGAATGCGTAGAATTGGGAAACACAGATAATCAATGATTATCGTGGAAGCTGCAAGGAGTGCAGGTAGAATCCAATAGAATCCTTGAGGTTGAAATAAGAACCAAGCTCAGGAGGTATAGAGACTTCTAAGATTTCGAAGGGAAGACGAGGCTGAAGTCACCTTGCAGAAGTCAAGCTCAGAAAGAGGTGTCAATTTATTTGGCTAGGAATATCGAGAACTCGAACGGATGGTTGAAATTCTCAAAAGGAGAAATATCGATTCGTCATGGACTATTATATCCAGTGGATCAGTGGAGGAGTTAAGGCTGAGTGTCTTTCAACACTCGTAAGCTCAGGAGGAATAGTCGTCGTTAGATATGGATCAACGAGAGGTGTTGATATTGAGATTTATAATTTCGGCATTTCGGGAGTCGGAGTGTGGAGAAGGTCGTAACATGGAGGTCTTGAGTTGCGAAATCCCAGTACACAAAATTCCAATACAATCTGGACCATCAGATCGTTGAAGGTTTAGGGTCGTAGATCTTAGGAGAATAAGTCGTGAGTTCGGACTTTGGGAAAGGGAGAAGAGGTTGCATCGTTAACTCACGAGTCGAGAAATCCCGACGCACTCAGAGATGGACCCCAGGACTTGACTTATGTCACATGGTCGAAGCATAAGGGAGGAGCTAGTAGAACTGTAAGCCCATTTCAGGGTTTCGGGAGTCGAAGGAGTCAGAGGGACTCACAATAGAAATTGTAAAGTCATGAAATTCGAAACACTTCTTTGGGTAAAGGTTGTGGTCACATCGGTTGGTCACGTGGAGTGGAGGTTCACGCCTAGTGCTTGTTCACACAGGCATAACTTCTAAAAAGGACATGTGGTTATACGTGTTAGAGATTCCAGCTGGGAATCAAGGAGCCATTTTGGGTCAGGGAAATAGAAAAATCCAAGACTGGGAGGTCAAGCAGAACCTGCTGAGGTAGGGGTTTTGTGCCACAAAGGGACTTGGATGACACAATTTAAGTTGAGTCATCCATAGCATCGACCATGGTTGTAGAAAAGCTTGAGTTGGAGGCAGAGAATATTTTGTCACATCTCATCTTGGGACAGGGCAGAGGTCGAGTGCATGAATGAGTACTTTGTCCATTGGAAGGACAACCCCAACGAAGAGAGCATTTGGGAGAGATATGAGTCCTTATGGAAATATGAGGACATGATTCGAGAGTTTGAAAAAGATCACTATGGATGATAAGTTTTGTAGAAGTTTCCCGGATGACAACAAGTTTAGCGGGGGGGGTGTAAGACCTTTTGTGACACCCACTGAGCGTGCATGCTTCTTGGGCAGATTCAATAATAAGTTGGGAAAAGAGCACAAGGAGGAGGTGATTGATTTGGAAAGAACTTGTCTTATGGACATTGGGAGGAGCACCTTGGGGCACAATCATGATGTTTGAGACTAAGGGGGCACACACCATTCTTCCCTTGAGATGGACGATGGAGACTTGGGTTGCATTTGGGAAAGGATTGGGAAACTTGGGAGCACATGCAAGGAGTGAACCCATCTTCCCTTGGCAACATGGGTGCACCATAGAGGTTGGATGACCCCATTGGCACACCCATGGAGAGTTAAAATGATCAGCATAAGGAAGAGAACAATACAAGGGGCATGTTCCCAAGGATGGGGCACATCAGTCCAAGAGATGCAATAGTTGATGGGTGCACAAGATTGTTTGGCCACACTGGGTCCATGAAGGGGGAAAATGGTTCATTTAGGCATGACGATTTGCAATGGGGTGCAACACACCCAATGGACACGACGATTTGTGATGGTGACCCTTGGATTCCATATAAGAGAACAAGACGAACAACCAAATGAATAAGGAAGTGAACAAGGAAAGAGACATGAGTTAGTTCAAGGTTGAGCTCACACATCAGGTGCATTGTAGGCTGAGGTAAGTAGGAGCAATGGAGTAAGTCTTTGTGTGATGAATCCACAAGTATGAGAAATTTTGTTGTCTGGGGAATATTTGTGAGACTCTACCCATCTATGTAATTGGGATAGTAGTGCATGTTATTGCACAATCTATACTTTCCCAAATCCCAACGTAATTAAGGTGTATTGGCGTGACAAAGAGGATATCCTATCATTGTCACCTCAATAAGAAATCCCCACTTTTAGGAGTAGAAGAAATTCTACCCCAAGGGAAGCGTCCCTGGTGGCCTAAAGGGATGGGTAGACTAAGGTTGTGGTAAGAAATACCCCCCCCTCTCACTGGTCACCAAATTCAACAAAGTCTATGTCTAAGAAATTGAGGTGAAGAAGTGTAATTTGTGTACCTTCCTGGAACAAGAACAACAAAGCATATATATAGCAATTGCATGTACAAAAATGATAGTAAAGCCTCCAAAGATGATAGACAATGCAATTATATGGTGGCAAAAGAAAAATTGCAGTAAATTATTAGTTTACAATAGCAATAAATGTTTTATAACAACCACAAGAATTATTGCTCATAATTGCAATAAAATACCATGAAAACTTAGCATTTAGCAAGTGGATTATTTAGCAATTATCACAAGCAATTTCTAAGTAAGTTATATGTGAGTTAGGTTAGTGTATGCATCAAATTAGCATGAATTAGTATGGTTGTAGTAGTGATTTGCAACAGCAACAAGTCAGCTAGTGGGTTATTCAAAGCTAGAGTTAGCAAAGGTTGGTAATAGCTTCAAAGAATAGAGTTTAAGTGTTTGTTTGATAAATCATTCACAAGAGCAAGTAGACAAGTGCCTTCTTTGGGCATATGAATTCAAGAACAACGTAAATACAACTTGGAGAAAGTAACAATGATAATTCTTGTCAAAGGAAAAGAAATGAATGCTAAAGTTGTTGGCACTTCAAGGCTCCAAGCGTCCAAGTATTGAAGAAAAATTCATAAGAGAATAAGCACTTTTAGGCCCTAGTGAATATTCCTTCCTTAGACCATTAAAAATATATTATGCAACAAGCAACTAGGATGAAGCTACTAAAGTTCTAGCACTTTAGGGCTCTAGTAGCCTATCCTAGACAAGGTATTCTTGACAATTTTAACAAATAGAAAGGCTAGAGAGAGAAAGAAGAACCTTATGTTTCTCTCCTAGGGTTTAAGAAAGAAGTTTCATAATATTCAACATGAAATAAGTAAAATTTACCACAAGCATTTATTACATGAACAAAATTGCATATTATCTACTTACTTCACCAAGAATAATCAAGAAAATCCCTAATTGAAGACTTTCACTGTTTTGAGCCTACATATCAATTTGCTCATTAAAATAAAAAACAAAATCAATTATTTACAAAATGACCCTAAAGAGGGTGATGTCATCCCTCCTAGGGTGATGTTAGGCCTCCTCAAGGAGACGTTGAGGTCATATAGTGGAACATTGGTCCTCCAAAGGCCTATTTCCATGCCACATGTGCCAAAATTGTCACCCATCACTTCCAAGTATAAAACCCTAGCCCTAAGTGACATCATGGGATTCTACGGTGATGTCCAAGGCCTCCAAGGGATAGCGTCCAAGTGAGAGGGGCTAGTAACTCGTCGTCTAAGCCTCCCAGAGTGCCTCTAAAGGAAATGTCTTCTTCCTTGACTGTGCAAATTGGTCATCACAATCTTGCCCCAGGCATGGGGTCTCTGCATCCATCCTTGGTCTTCAATCCCTCATGAAGGTCCGAACTAATCATCTCCTCATGAATACTTTTCCACCGGGAAAGGTCATGCAAAGACAAATAGGTACTGATCTAAAAATGAAGAAGACTTGAAAATCTTGAANTGTGTGTTCACGAGGTTCCATTCCTATAGATAGGTACTGGAATATCTCGACGAAGTGATCATCAAACTTTATTATGGCCAACAACTATGCATATGGTAGTGTTTCCTCCAAACTGGTAGGTTCCTCTCGATGTTCTAGCCTAGACAAGTGGTCAGGTCCCTTGTTCATTCTCCCTGGCTTGACCACAATCTGAAAGTCATATTCTTGGAATAAAAATAGCCATCTGCATATTATTCCCCCCAAAACTGTCTTGCTGACTAAGTATTTCAATGTAGAGTGATCAGTAAACATCTTTAAATGCCCTCCCAAAAGTAGTGTCTAAACTTCTGCAACACATACACCATAGCTAATCCTTCTCTTTCAATGGTAGTGTAGTTTATCTCAGCTGTAGATAGATTCCCTCTAGTAAAGGCTAGTGGGTGGTCAATATCTCCTGCTCCTGGTTGTGCTAACACTGCTCCTAATGCAATGGATGAAGCATCAACATGGATGTGGAATTCCTTAATCCAATCTAAGAAAACAAGAATAGGCGCATTAACCATTTTCTGATTTAGCGTGTCGAAGCTCTACTGGCATTCCTGTGACCATTGAAACTGACGATCTTTCTTTAAAATATTTTCCATGGGTGTTGTTATCTGTGCATACCCCTTAATGAAATTTTTGTAGTATCTAGTATGTCCCAGTGCAATGTGCAGTTGTCTAGCCGAAGTAGGGGGAGGTAGAT
>SNQJ01S0046845.1:64321-74630 GCA_010110895.2 Picea sitchensis
TATGAGTGTGACTCATCCATAGCCTAGAATAGAGTATGGGTATGCTCTAGGTGAAGAGGTGTAGTTTGGGTGAAGTATCCTTGGTTGGGAATGACTCTTAGGGGCATGACAATAGACAATTCGATGATCATCAAGTACACATTACGGTTAATAAAAAGGAATGAAGTAGGACAAGGATATGGCTGATCCCGATTTATGTAGGAACAAAATGAAATACATAAATACACATAAACACAGAGATGCAGCAGAAATAAGACTTCATTTCATTAATAACAAATGACTAAAAAATGCTTACAGACAGAATGGAAATAAACTAGCTAGGGCACGAGTAGCTTATCTCTGAGAAGAGATGTGGCAGCTACTGGCCTCTGAACTGCTTGTTACAATGAGGCTCGAAGGCCTATATATTACTGACAAATAATGGAAAACCCTAAACATCCAAAACCTAACCCTAGGAGATGAAACACCAGAATATGGGCCCCGTTGGGGTAAATTGGTACATCAATTTCCTGGGGTCGTAACTTTGGCATACTATCTCCGTTTGATGCACATGATACATCCTTAGAAAGATCTATCCGAGGACTACATTGCTGACAGTGAATAATGAGTCTGGATCGAGGTCATATTTGTCGGAGCATTCATGCCCAAAAAACGTTGTTTAGGGCCTCAAAACAGCTCCGGAAGTTCAGGACCCGAAGAACTGCTAAAAATAGTAAATTGTGCTACAATTAAGAAAACTGAAAAACTGAAAGAAACAATGGTGTGGGTCCAAGTGGAATAGGCGGGTGGCCACCAATATCCACCTAGATCAATGGCTCTGTGCATGTGATTTTGATTATGATATGCACTCTACCCAACACATTTCCATTTCAGGAAAATTTGTAGAGAATTTTAAAGTAAGCATAATTTAATATTGTTTGAAGATGAAAATTTATAATTAAAACTTATCATGATAACACTTGATAAATCGAATAAAGTCACCACTACAAAATGGGTTGTAATTACATTATTTAGTTAAGGTAGAGTTCATTGTATGAAAGTACTAAGATCCTGGGGTTATATTTTGAAGGGATTTATCCCACACGTGGAGTAGGAGATTCTTCATCTATTGTTTATATAATTGGTGCTTTCAAGTAAGTTAGTAATGCATTGTTTACATATACTTGGGGTCCTCCATGGGATTTGTTTGAATGAGGTGTTGGTCATGTGTGGTATTAATATAGTGTGAATGAAGTGTGGGTGATGTGATGGTGGGGGTAAGGAGGTATCAATTGATGGTATGGTGAGGGTGAAGGAAGTCTCTTATCAATTGTTGTTTCAAACTAGTTTGAATGAGGTGTGGGTGATGTGTGGTTCAATTGTTGGTATGGTGGATGGTGGGGGGAAAAGAGGTCTTAATTGTTAATATAGTTGTTGGTATTATTATGGATATGAAGGAGGTCTCATATCAATTGTTAGTATAATTGTTAATTTTTAGTATGGTGGGGGTGAAGGATATCTCATAATTGTTACTATGATGGGAGTGAAGGGGATATTATATCAATTGTTAGTATAATTATTAATTGTTGCTATAGTTGTTAATTGTTGGTATGGTGGGAGTGAAGGACATATCATATCCATTGTTAGTATAATTATTAATTGTTGGTATGGTATAATTATTGGTAAGGTGGGAATGAAGGACATGTCATATCAATTGTTGGCTCAATCTTGTTTGAATGAGGTGTGGGTCATGTGTGGCTAAATTGTTGGTATGGTAGATGGTGGGGAAAAGGAGGTATCAATTGTTAGTATAAAAGTTTGTATGATTGTGGAGATGAAGGAGGTATCATATCAATTGTTAGTATAATTTTTAATTGTTGGTATGGTGGGAGTGAAGGAGATCTCATAATTGTTGGTATGATGGGAGTGAAGGAGATCTTATATCAATTGTTAGTATAATTGTTGGTATGGTGGGGGTGAAGGAGGTCTCAATAGTTATCAATTGTTGGTATGGTGGGGGTAAAGGAAGTCTTAATTGTTATAATAATTGTTGGTATGTTGGGTTTGTGAATGACGTATGGGTGATGTGTGGTTCTTGTTGGTATGGCATGGGTGAAGGAGGTCCCAATTGTTAGTGTAATTGTTAATTGTTGGTATGGTGGAAGTGAAGGAGGTCTCAATTGTTATCAATTATTAGTATAATTGTTAATTGTTGGTATGTCGAGGTGAAGGAGGTTTCAATTGTTATTATGGTGAGGGGTGTGTGGCTTAATAATTAGTATGGGTCTCAATTGGTCTCAATTGTTAGTATAATTATTAGTAAGGTGGAGGTGAAGGAGGTAAAAATCCCCATTAAGTCCTCATGATTTTGTCCATACAATCCCAAGGAAAAGATGTGATAAAATTTATGGTGGGGGCGACCATGAGTTTGTTCATATATTCCCAAGTTGTGATCAAAGTTATGGTGGGGGTGACTATGAAATTGTCCATATAGTCCCAAGGACAATAAGATATAATAAAAGTTGTGGTGGGGATGACCATGAGTTTGTCCATATAGTCCCAAGGACAAGATGTGATAAAAGTTATGGTGGGGTGTGTGGCTTAATTATTGGTATGGTGGAGGATTTGAAATCCCCATGAGTTTGTCCATCTAATCTCAAAAAAAAGATATGATAAAAGTTCCAAAATAAAGTCCCAAGAACAAGATGTGCTAAAAGTTGCAAAATAAGTACAAAATAAAAGAGAAAATATGAGTTTGTTTATATGGTTTCAAGTACAAGATGTGATCAAAATTGCAAACTTAAAAAGAAAATTTAAGGTAGAAATCCCAATTAAACCTCGTGAATTTGTGCACATAGTATGAAAGCCCAATTAAGCCCCATAAGGTTTTGCACGTAGTCTCAAAGGAGAATATGTTACAAAAGTTACAATATAAAAATAAAATTGATATACATGTTTTATTAAAAAATATGCACAACATAAAGAAATGTTAGAAAAAGGTATTTTGTAAGTACACATAGTTCTAAAGAAAGGTTAGAAAGAGGTATTTTGTAAGTACACATAGCTATAAGGACGAGATGTGATAAAATTTTAAATGGTTTGGGTCACATGTGAATCAATCATTGGTAATGGTGAACATGGTGGAGTTGAAGAAGGTCAAAATCCCAATTAAGCCATATGAGTTTGTGCACATAGTTTTAAAGATGAGATGTGATAAAAGTTACAAAATAAAGTAGAAATAGAAATTCAAAATTAATATATGTAAATTAAAATCGATATACATGTTTTACTGAAAATAATTCATAGAGGAAAAGCTAGAAAGGGAGTATTCACAAAGGAATGTTTAAAAGGGAATTTTGTAAGCACACRTGATATGATAAAAAGTTATAAAATAAAAAATAAAAAATAAAATTGAAATTAATATTCAGTAATTTATTAATTTATGGAAAAGTATYCCTAAAGGAAAGGCTAGAAAGGGGCTATTTTGTAASTGGATTTGGAAAGGTTAGAAAGGGAGTGTATATAAAAGAAAGGTTACGGACAAGAYRTGATAAAAAGTTTTAAAATAAAAAATAAAATTGAAATTAATATTCAGTAATTTATTGAAAAGTATTCTTAAAGRAAAGATAGAAAGGGGTATTTAAAAAGTTTTAAAATAAAAAATWAAATTGAAATTAATATGATTTATTGAAAAGTATTCATAAAGGAAAGAAAGAAAGGGGCATTTTGTAAGTGGATTKGGAAAGGTTAGAAAGGGAGTGTTTATAAAATAAAGGTTAGAAAAATGGCATTTTGTAAGTGGATTTGGAAAGGTTAGAAAGGGAGTGTTTATAAAATAAAGGTTAGAAAAKGTTATTTTGTAAAGTGGATTTTGAGGTAATGATAAAATGAGTGTTTATAAAAGAAAGGTTAGAAAATGGYATTTTGTAAAGTGGATTTTGATGCAAAGGTAAAAGGATTTTTTTTAGAATTTTAAATAATATATAAAAGAGAAAGGAATAATGGATTATGTAGGAAAACAAATTATGTGTTTGAGTGTTGGGCATTTTGTAAAATGGATTTTGATGTGTAAGTAAAATGATTTTTTTTTGGAATTTTGAATAATATATAAAAGAGAAATGAATAATGGATTATGTGGTAAAACAAGTTATGTGTCTAAGTGTTTTGAAAGTTATCAAGATATGTTGACTTCATTGTCTTGGTGAACAGGTGAGTAGTGTATGTGTTATCTTTACAATTATTTTTATGAAAGCTATCAAGATATTTTGATTTCATTGTCTTGGTGAACAGGTGAGCAGTGTATGTGTTATCTTTACAATTATTTTTTTGAAATAATATAAATATTAATAAAGGTATTGCATGTCGATAATAGTGAGGAATGAAAAGTATTACTTAGAAGTAGATGGAACGAAAATTGAATATTTGAGCATGAACAAGATGAAGTACAAATAACCAAATGGTAAATGAAGAAAAGTAGGAGAGTAGAGGTGGGTTTGAAAATCACATTAAAGGATTCTATGCACATACAACAAAAAAAATATAAGTCAAGCAAATTTTGGTGCATCATCGGCTGAAGCAAATAAGAAAATTTGTTTTCTTATCAGTATCCCCTTCATTAAACAAGCGAAATGTGATCACTAAGATATCATCTCCCAAATTTTGTTGAAAAGTCATGGGAGTAAAAAACAAATTGTAAAATAGAAGTCTAATGAGAATTGAAATTTTATATAATATTACATATAGTTTTTAGTAATAAAAAGACAAAGTTGTAGTGGAATCGAAGAGTTAAAAAATTATATCCAAGGGTTACAAAGAATTCGAAGGCCAAGAACCACCAATTCTTTTTATAAATAGAACTCATGTACTCATATTGGGGGCTTTTGCTTGACTTTATAAACTATTTTTCTTGTTAATGGAGAAACCACTATTGGCCAAATTATATTGGAGATTTCTAGTGTCGCTATGAAATTAATGTAGACTATTACGACTACCCATGGTGGTCTAGAAAGTTGTGAGAATCAGTATCTATTTACTATAGACTTCTCTCATGCATCTAGTATCTATTCTTACTATCATGTTATATTTCACTAACCTATGGATATGGASTTGTAACTTTCATATTTAATTATAGGCTAACCTCAACTTGGTATTAATGATCCAAGATTTTATGAAATCTATAATTTAGTGAATTCACTTATATTTATTTCTTGCATTCAATTATGTTCGTTCTATGTCTTTTTTCTAATTCGATTAGTTCTGACAGTTGCATTCTATGCTTGCAATTGTATTGTTCATTTTTCATTTAGATTTAATTTCATAAAACCAACAATGGAAATCATGCCATAATCCAAAGAGTTCACCATACCAAATGGAAGAAGGTCTAATTGGGTCCTTTTTCTAGGTGACCCTACTACATTGATGAGGGGACAATTTCTCACATTAACACCTTCCTCAAGAATAGTGACCTCATCATGGGGGACTCTCGGGAGGGATCAACCAACCCATCTTTAATCTTATGATTGGAATGATTTGACTCTTAATAAGCTAACTTGAGTGGCATGATAATTTTTTGATAAGATACAATAATAGTTGCTACTTTATTAAATAAATAAAAGGCTATGTGTTGTGATGGATTCTCTTTAATTGAGCATGTTGTGACTCAATGACAAATGGAATTTTATGATGGTAAATGTATTCTTTATTTAGAAATTTTCTCTCCCATTCTTTTTTCCTTTCCCGTTCTTGTTTAGAAACTTCCTCTCCCATTCGTGTTAGTAGTTTCCTCTCCAATTTATTTTTCCTCCCCCCATTCTCATTTATCAATTTCCTCTCCTAATATTGTTAGCAATTTCCTAATATTTTATATCTTAATAAATAAAAAATGTGATGAATTCTCTTTAGTTGTCCATGTTGTGATTTACTAACAAATGGCATTTTATGAGGTTAATAGTATTCTTTATTTATCAATTTTATCTCATATTCATGTTTAGAAACTTCCTCTCTCATTCTTGTTAGGAATTTCCTCTCTCACTTCTTTTTCTTTCCCCATTCTCATTTATTAATTTCCTCTCCTAATCTTGTTAGCAATTTCCTTTTCCATTGTTTTTTCCTCTCCCAATAGTTTTTAGCAATTTCCTTGTTAGTATATTTAGACACTTAGGAGTTAGTTAAGATAAACTCAGTCTAATGCGTCATTAGGTAAAAGTGTGTTTCTTGGTGTGTTTATTTAGTACRCATTAGTATGCATTTTTAGCTAGGAAATATGATGGTCACGATATGTTCCCGACATAGAGTGATATAATGGTTCATATTCTCCTYGATCTTAATCACTACATTGATTAGTGGATTAACACCCAATTATTCGATGATATCTATTTAAAGAGCATGRGGGTCATTTTTCGATGATTGATTGTGATAAATATCTTGTAAATATCTATGTAATATTTTTATTTTTCATTAATAAATTTCTCCAAGTGGCCATGCTAGCTAGGGCCGTGGATCTCAGCAAATCATAAAAAGAGCAGAAAGAGTTTTATTGTCAACATACGATCTTTGTTGTACGCTCTGTGTGATCTTAGTAAATTATAAACAAAGGGAAAATTTGTATTTTCCGAGTAAGATAACTAAGATCTAACCCATGTTGTTGTCGAGAAGAATTTTTTTTTTGTTTGTGAATGCATGAATTTTTAAATTGAGCATGCATTCCAAGGCTATCTTCCACAACAATAAAAGAAACACCCCCAATCCTCGTTCTTAAGACTATAATTTGTTTTACGCTAGATCACTTGGTTGAAAGTTACTTTACTTAGTAATATGTCTTGAGTGTTGGATATATTACACACTCACCTAGAATTGTTTTCCTAAGTTTGATATTCCAATGTTGAGAATGCTTCCTTAGATGAGAACATTCTCTCTAGAGAATATTCCCCTATAATATGGGGCGTTCATCTTCAGTTCAGATTCGGTTACACTCAGTTAGACTAGTGGAAGTCACTCATGCATGGAAACCTCTTTTTTATTACCAACAATTGCATGTGTTTCTCTCACTTCGACACATGTGACTCAATTAATTGATGACTTCATGGATCAATTAACTAGGACTAGGTGGAAATTCACTCCAGTGTCTATCAGTGAGTGTCTAGATCTCTATAGAACTATAATATGGTGCATTAGTTACTCATGTATCCTATATCTATTGTAAATTATTCACTCTTTGTGTGTGGAATACAGATAATAGAAATTATTTCATTCTTTTCTCTAATTTTTGTCTTCTCTCTTCATCCACTATTGCAAGTTGTGTGTTTTCATTGTTATCTAGATATTTTTTGTAGGTATCTCAAAAACTATACATGGTATCAGATCCCATGGGTTGCTATCAAGGATCGTCTCCAACACACTTTTGAAGGTACCGAAGACAAAACAAAGCAACGGGAAAGATGTAATCTATGTTTTACTCATCGACAATACTTCTCACACCTCATAACTATTTGGAGTGGAAGCCAAAGATTATACTTCTTCCTAGAAGTAGAGTCTTATAAAAATAACCATGGCAATGGAATTAGAGCCCAATTCCGCCGATGAGCAAAATTACTTTCTCAATAGACAAGATATGGCCATAGGATGTATCTACTTGTCTATTTCTCCTGAAATTTTGCACCAAGTATATGATGAATCACAAGACTGAACTCCAAACTAATTATGGACCATATTGGAGGTTTTATTTGGGAATAAGTAATATTGCATGAAAAAATTTGATAAGATAGAGCCAATAGAAAAGACACTGGAATATCATTCCTCTCAATTTGAAGAGTCTTCTACACATGTATCTGCACAACTTTTTTCTCCATTCATTGAATATGATGTCTACTCCATTTCAAATCTATTTTTTGAATTTCATATGGAATATATCATGCATGCATATCATGAATCACACGAAGAAACTTTTGCATGCACCATTCATGCATATCAGGAGCCACATGCATGCATCTCAACAGCCAAAAAGGGGGACATGCACATAAGATTCAATTATGAAAAAAAAATAGAAGAGTTTTTAGAAACAAATTGGATATTTGAATTCCTCTCAGAAAATATCCAATTTCAAAAAAAAAATCGTCTGAAATGAATTTAGAGAAGTGAAGTTATGAGCATTTTAAAATCAGTAAAAGTTCATCATTTTTTCTGGAAATGGTTGCACRRTTTTCAAAGTTTCATCCAAAATTCATTTGGATATTCTTCATTACAAAAGGAGAAATTATATGTGTGTGGAGATCTCACTGGTGCATCTACTTCATTAGATCCATGCATACATCTACATCTTCAGCAAAATATTCAACGAGCACAAACTTGCACAACTGTAAGGTCTTTATGGAGTGAAGGATACAATTGCTTAGCAACTTCATTTTGTTCCTTCTTCATTTTTTATGCATTGTACTTTGAAGGGGGGGTTTTCCCATGAGGTTTTCCCTCTTTCCTTTCTTTATTTTAGTGTTCATTAGTTGCATTGTTTTTGGGTACCTAACATGGCCTTTGTTGTTAGGACCCATTCTTCACTACTCCATAGTAGTGTTCAAGGGGGTGTTGGAGATATTACAAACTCAGCTAGAATTGTTTTCCTAAGTTTGATAGTCCAATGCTGAGAACGCTTCCTCATATGAGAATATTCTCTCTAGAGAATATTCCCCTACAATATAGGGAATTCATCTTCAGTTCAGAGTCAATTACACTTAGTTAGACTAGTGGAAGTCACTCATGCATGGAAACCTCAGTTTTATCACTAGAAGTTGCGTGTTTTTCTCTCACTTCCACACGTGTGACTCAATTAATTGATGATTGCATGGATCAGTTAACTAGGAATAGGTGTCAATTCACTCCATTATGTGTTAGTGAGTGTCTAGATCTCTCTAGATCACTACTATGGTGCATTAGTTACTCATGTAGCCTATATCTATTGTAAATTATTCACTCTTTGTGTGTGGAATACTAATAATAGAAATTATTTCATTATTTTCTCTAATTTGTGTATTGTCTCGTCATCCACCATTGCAACTTGTGTGTGTTTAATTGTTATCTATATCTTTTGTGTAGGTATCTCAGAAGCTCTACATTGAGTTCAAGTCTTCTTTTTGTTACTTTTTTGAAAAAGTCCATGCATTCATTGTAAATTCATTTCACTTAAATTATAAAATTGAATCACTATTAAATAACTTCAATATTTTATTAGAAGTTATTTTTTTTTCATGCAACTTTCATTTATAAAGTAATTTCATTGTAAAAGTGATTCCCCCTTATTCTATGAAATTGAGCCACTTCATAAGTAACTTATTTAAAACTTAGCTTACAAGAAAAGTTAGATAATGAGGAGCATCACCACATGGACCAACTTCCACTTTCCACGCGGCTCTTTGGTTAGAATTTATGTCTTTTTTTTCAAAAGGGTATAATTTTCACATCTGAAATATTTTTTCAATGCCATTTTTTTCAAATTTCCTATTTTTTCAAGATATTTCAATCTAGACCATTAGTTTCATATTTTTTGCATATTTAATATGGATTTTCTGAGGGATATTTTTCTTACCAGTACCAACTACTTCTCATGGAAATATTATATGGAGGATGCATTAAGAAGTAAAGGATTGTACTAGATTACCTTGGGAAAAGAACTAGAACCCACTAATCATGAAAATAAATTCAAATGGGATAATACTAGTGATGAAGGATGTGGACTAATTGGAATGTCCATATATCCTGATTTAAGGTTTCACCTTCAAGGAATTGATTCTCTTGATGCAACTTGGACTAATCTTGAAGTTATGTTTGGTAAACACAATATTATTCGAGCCCACCAAATAGAAAATCAGTTAATGACTCTAATTCCTAAAGATTTTCCTTGCATTGAAGATTGTTTATCTATGTTAAAAACACTTAGACTTTTATGTATAGAATACGAAATATATATGAAGGAATATCGATGCATCTATATTATTCTTTCTAAGCTAGGTAGTGCATATTATGTCTTTTTATCTACCTTGTATGCCACTAGAGATTCTCTAGCAAGTTCCTATAAAGATCCCACTTTTGAGTCTTTTTGTGATGCTTTGATTAGAGAGTAAGATAAACTTGTGCAACTTGGAGTGATCAACACTGCAAGTACCTCCAACAAATCTTCATTGGCCCAACAAAAAGATAAATCAAATAATCCCAAGAAGCAACATCCTCAGCACAACGACAAGAAAAACAAGGGTCCTGATGCAGGAGCATCACCAACAACAAGCGAGTGTGGAGGTGAAAGACAGTTGGGAAGCGCAACACGCATTTTCTCACGTTTTGAGAT
>SNQJ01S0046847.1:4404-44385 GCA_010110895.2 Picea sitchensis
CGTAGTGCCCCCTACTAATATATGGTTGATTACATACGACGTTGATATGCTTTCTTGCTCGCATTCCCCTCCCTCCCTCCTCTATATGGTATGTCTATTGCGTGTGTGAACAATAAAATAAAAAACACTATGAATAATGTCTTCTACTATGATGTGTGATTAAAATTGTGCACCCATACTTAAACAACTCCTTGGGTGAAATTCTCTGAGTGCAACCCATGTAGTCATGGATTTAGTCAATCTTTGACTATGTTTGGGATCAACAACGAAGTGTTGCAAGAACAAAATTTGAGGAAGATCTCAATGTGAACATTTTTCTATGTATTCACACCCCTATTTGCGACTTTAGTCCCATTTTTTCAATAAGACTAGTAGATTTTCTCACATCCCATTTTACATTTTGGGTTTTTGCATCTTGCAATTTATCTACACTCCACATTTTTGAAAGTCTCAATGTCCTCCATTTTTTTTTCACCATGGGTAATAACCCAAGAGTATATTTAGCGACCCATGAAACAAGATATACCATAGGCTTTGAGAAGCTTGGGGTGAAGTCGCAGAAGAGCCACCGAGTTGGACCTCTATCCAGTGCATTATACCCTTCTAGCCAGCATCACAGCGAGCCAACGTGGAGGACTCTGCTAGTTTGGGCTGTGACCTCCATTGAGGAAACACATTTTCTTAATCGTTAGGCCCACTCACGTTGTACCCAATGTGCTCCATTTTTGCATACTTTGTTTCCAAACATATAATTCCATTTGATGATCCTACATGGGCTATATGTAAGAGAGGCTATCTAGAATTTGTGTGCATAGGTGATACCTTATGTCAACCATGACCTTCTATAACACCAGAATGATATAATATGAGAGTGCCATAGTGCTTGGAACAAATTTTGATGTTATATTTGTTGTTTGTTTAGCTTCATTAATAGAGGATTGAAATACCACTCATCACATTTCAGATTATCGTTGCTTCATTGTTTAACAAATGGTTCCTAGCTAATTAGCCTAGGTTCGATCTCAACACATTCCATCTCTATCTTATTGGTTGGGAGAATTGGTCCACGACAATATAAAGGCCTCAGTAAACCATGATCCTTATGCGAAAGGGATTTCCATAGTCGTAGACTCGTAGTGCCCCCTACTAATATATGGTTGATTACATGCGACGTTGATATGCTTTCTTGCTCGCATTCCCTCCCTCCCTCCCTCTATATGGTATGTCTATTAGTGTGTGAACAATAAAATAAAAACACTATGAATAATGTGAAATGCTTCTACAATTATAAAATCCCCTATTTCTCTCTCATTATTATTCCACATTGATTACAATAATTAATTCACAAACAATATAAAAGCTTCAATATATTGCGATATGCCAATAAAGATGTCCATAGTTACAATGACCCTTTTACTAACATAATGATTGATTCATTCATTGTGAGATTGATATGTTTGCTCACCGTTACTCACTCACATTCAATGGATCTATTAATTCAAGACAATGTAAACAAGGCAGACTGCCTCCTGTCTGTCATGTCTGTCATGTCATTAAATATAAATAGAATTACAAATAAATATAAAATATAAATTCAAGTTACTCTTACCCAGTTTGTCATGTCATTGAGTTAATTCTGATCTCGAAATACGTTAAGACTGCAATAACACTATAAAGTTATCAGCTAATAAAATGTAAGAAAACTCAAATTTTTTACACATTAAAAAAATAAAAAAAAAAAAAAAAAAAAAAAAAGTTTTTTACAAAATTTTTAAAATCAACCCAAATTAATAGAGTAGCCAAAGTGAACTCATCACTATGTATACTGCCTGGGAAGCAGTACAATAACCCAACATAACATGATACTTTTTATGTCCATGGATATCCATAATGATAATGACCCTCGTAGCCGTGATAATAACATAATGATTAATTGACTTTAAAACTAATATATTCCTTCCGTATTCTGTTGAATACGTGGATAAAAACAATAAACTCCGATATTCCATGAAAGGCATCTCGAAAATGCATCTACAACGATTTTATCAAAACCGACGTGATAGGAAATTGACCCCACTCAGACCACATGCCAAACCTGGTTTAATAACCCGCCACTCCCCTTTTCCACAACCAGTTCCATGAACGACTCGTATTGGAATACCGGTTTTCCACACCGCTTTATGCACTCAAGAGCGGTTTTGCAGGCCTCAGTCCTGCGGAAACGGGTTTTCCCGTCTTCAACTACGCCTCGCACTATCCTCCCATTTCCCTCAGGATTCCGCCACCGCTGCCACCCCATCTCATGCCGGGAAAGTCCCTCTTCGCTGCACGAGCTCTTCCGATTGCATGTATAGATCGCAGCGCACCATCGAACTAAGATATACGCACACAGCATATATGCGCTAAGCCGTCGATCATATGGAGGTGAATTTCGGCGAGGGCGGTGTGGGGGACTCGCTCTCCTCGGACATAGCCAGATGGAAGAGCAACATTTGGAGAGGTTTTCAGTATTATCTGGACAAATCTACCCCGCACAGACTGGGCAGATGGTTAGGGTTTGTCGTGCTGGCGGCCATTTATCTTGTGAGGATTTATTCCATAGAGGGGTTTACATAGTCTCTTACCGACTAGGAATTTATATATTGAATTTATTGATAGGGTTTCTGTCCCCGCAAGCCGATCCGGAGATGGAGGGTCAATCGCTGCCCATCAAGCAGTCCGATGAATTCAAGCCGTTCATTCGGCGCCTGCCCGAGTTTAAATTCTGGTTTTTTCCGATACCTTTGCTGTTATTTTAGAGTTTAGGCTTTGTATTTTTAAAGCAAATAACCGATTGATGGACTCGGGACTTAAATTCGTGAAGTTGTTTCCGTTTGAATCTTTTTCTTTGGCTAAAAAAATAATCTTTGAAGTCGGGGATTATTTATTTAGGGTTTTAATGGCAGATCTCTGTTAGTTATTTGCAATGATGATTTCATTCAGCAGGGCAGATTATACACAATATAACACTGAAAAAATGAGTGGCTTAATTAGAATTCTGGCAATCTGGTCGACCACACAAAGGCAGTTAAATGAAGATAAGGTTTGATATTGCTTTGCTTTGCATTGCATTGCATCAATGTGTCCATTTTAGTACACCTTTTACAGAATAATTCTGTAGTTCCTTAAATATCCTTCAAGCCTGCTGCACCATACAGATTGCGGGCTACATTTATAAATAAATTACATTAACTCTTTTAGAGAATCAAATTAAGACAGAAGTATGCCAAATTTAAAAAATCAGACAATCAATTGCACAGTACTTTAAACCCTAAAAAATAAGATTCATGCACGAAACAGGCTGCTGCTTACAATAATTTTCCACTGATTCCAGCGCCCATTGTGCCACCTTCTTCACCAGTTTGTCCAGTCCATTAAAGATATCATATGTGCATGAACACGAAGAACAAGATCAATGCGTAAAGATATTCCGTATTATTTCTGTGGTTTATGTGCTCTTATGCTGGTATATACTATTACTAACACTAAACCATGTAAATGCTCAGGTTTCGATGTCATGCCTTGTGTGCCCACTTTGGCTCGTGGTTGTTGCACCTAGAGTATTAGAAAAATTAAAGTTCACACAATTAAAAAAAAGTAACAATAACAAAAAAGAGTTTGGCTCAATTAAAAACAATTACAGGCACCATTATAATTACATGCACCATTATATATTATACATATATGTATGTACATATGTACATGACAACTTATAAGATATTAAGTCAGCATAGATCCATCTTAAACCAGATCTGTCCCGGTATAGGAGGGATCAAATTTCTTCGGTGTAATTTTTTTAAATGAAATGATAAAAAATTACACTTTTAATTTGATCCCTCTATATGATCTGAGTTAGATGGATCATTGATTATCCATCTTGATGTATACAGGCTATTATTTACAATTTTGGAATAATCCATAACAAATATGGGCCAAAGAGTTTATGAGGCATTAACCTGGTTACTGCACCAAAGCCTTATGATCGAGCTTTGGGTGCAAGTACTCGGGTCAATGTGATAGAATCCTCCCTCACTCCTGATGGTTTAGTGTTGTGCCATATGTGCCCACTTTGGCTTGTGTTTGTTCTCTGTAGTATCCATAGGGTTTCTAGGGTCTTAAGTCAGCTGGCAAACTAGGGAGTAACCCTACTTACACAGTTCAGAAATATGCCCGTATCAATCTTCAGTTGTAGTACAGCAATACCATCAAGTAATATCCAATTTTCCAGCAAATAATAGTACTCAATCGACATCAATAAACAGTATCCAACCGACAGTGGCTTGTATACATAATGAATACTATCCAACACAGTAGCAAACATGTTAGATTTTCGGGAAAAAGAAAACAGTGATATCTTTTAAAATTAGACACTAAAACAAATGTAGATCAGCACATTAAAACAAACACTTAAGCAGATTAAACATAGATAGTGAGATCTGAACATGTAACAAATTCAGAATGTAAAATTAAGTACAGATTTCAAATAATAATTCAGAAATTACCTTTAGACAAAAGATGTACCTGTAAAGTGGATGTTGCATTCCTTTTAATATGCTCATATAGGTTAGCTTAAAGGGTCATGGATCAAACCCTCAAAGGGTTTGATCTTCTATGATAATGGGTGGACAGTTTTGCCAAGGAGGACTACATACAGAGTTGATGCAAACACTCACACAAAATGTTCAAATCTAAAATGTAATAACTACAGCTGACATGAAGCAAAGCTACCAACCAAAAGTAAAGAGGACTGACAGAGGAAACCCTTCAGGGGAATGCACCCAGCAAACAGAGGAGGAGCCAAAGGCTGCCTATAAGGCAGTGGCACCTTATATACAGTGGCAACAGGGAGATGGGAGGCTGCATTGTTACCCTCACAGCACACAGTAGCAGCAAATGAAGAGGCCGTAGTACACATAGAAGGTCCACGACATACACATACAACCAAGGAAGGGTTCGTGGCTCCAACACTCAACCAAGGAGAGGTTTGTGGTAATCACAGGAAGGTCTGCAGCTGTCAAGAGAAGACCCACAGCAGCCGATAAAAAGGTCACGGCATACACAGCAAGTATAGGCAGTCAAGGAGAGATCCAACACCTCTAAACCAACAAAAATCAACTTGAAGCTCCCAGCTAATACAGAATAACAAGTGTCCCAAAAAATGTCTCAGATCTGAAAAGAACCCTTAGAGAAGTCGTACCATCACCAAGAAAAGACAAACTGGGAAGCTGCAGCAACAATAAGAGCATGAAGAATGGAGGCTTACAGTTATTATTGTGAATGAGAGAGGGGTAGGTTTTTATTTATATATAGGTGGGTAGGTTAGGGTTTGGAAGGTTGGGGTGGGGATCAATGAGTAAAGTAAATTAAGTCAAAGTGACTTATAAAACCCCAACACAACATTAAACAAAGAAAACAAGATCATACAAGAAGGAACAAAGACAAAGTCTAGGGGTTCTTTGATAGCCAAAGCTTGTATCCCTGATACATAGAAGTCATAATGCAACATAAACTTTTATCATCCCAGCACTTGAAACATCCATGATGTGAAGTCATGTTCATCTTGATGAAACACTCTAGGTCTCATGGACCATCCAGGAAAGGTAAAGATCACACATCATCACATCTTGTTACACAACCAAGAACTACCTGGTCAAGACCGGGATACCCGTAGACATATCTAGGGTCTTTCATCCCTCAAGGTACAAGACCAAGGATTATGGCGTTTAAGCAATGATTCCTTGGAACACATCCAGAGGCACTAGAACATCTAGGGACTTACATGATCAACCACCAAGGAACACATCCAAGGATCAATCCAAGCAGAGGGCAAGGATTCCCTGGAACATCGAGGGCCTTACAGAACACATCTAGGGACTTATATTTGTTGTTGATGATTGCGACTATACAAGGGACATTCTCCATCTTACAAACTGTGAGATGTGGATCATTGCGACTATGTGAGTCTTTCTCCAGCATACAAACATGAGAGAAATCCCCCAAGAAGAGATGCGATGAGTTCCTACACGAGGCGAGGCTGGAGCGTGAGAGATGATATATTGGAAGTTAGGAAAGACTCGAGATGATTATCCGATTGGGAAGGTGGTCACATTGGAGTTAAATTACTGAGCATAAGGTGAAGCGTCTTGAAATCCCAAGTCTTTGGGTGCATTGTCATGTGAGAGCGAGAAATGAAGATGATGTATTAGCCTCTAGGCGATGAGTTGTGAGAAACTCAGGATAGTTCTCAGGTGTGACGGTGGAAGAAGATCATAGAGGTGGGTGCGTGGGCGAGAACTACCAGTGAATGTGTGAGAATCACAGTTCTTTGTATCATTGAGCGAATATAGACATCCCTATGGATGTGCCCCTAGTGGAATAACACTAGTGAGTGTATAATCCATATATTATTCAAAATTGAGACACATGTGTAACCTAATTGTAATGTAAAGAGTATAGGTCGGCCCCACCATAATGTGACTAGTAATTAATGTAAAAGATAATTAATGCGTTGTAATGAATTATGGCCTAAGCTAATTGAGTTGTACACTGTTGTATGATAGACAATTTTGTTGACATGTTCAGTTTAGTATAAGTTAAGGTAGATTCTCCATTGTGGAAACATATCTCTCACATGAGTTCGAAAATTTGTAGAATATATCTCCTTGGGGAAGAGCACCTCTCTTGAGCTAGTCTTCCTAGGGTTTGAGCACACCCCTCTTGTGTGCTAGGTCTTATTGGTGTTGAAGGTCTTTCTCCTTTGAAGCATATAGCAAAGGATTTGGTTTGATTTTCTTCCCTAGCTGAGAAGGGTTCCCGAGGATACTTCTTGTGTTCTTGTGCATGAATTGAACAACTGTGATCTTCAAATCTTAGTTCTTTGCAACATTATTGGCTATGGTTAAGTGAAATGCTAAAATTGAAATGAACTACATTTCTTAACCATTTCTTATTGAAAAATCCAACAATATCATCAACCATAGGAACACATCAAGGATCATCCAAACATGAGCAGTTTGGAACACATCCGGGGGCCCTAGAACACATCCAGTGGACTTTTTGCTTGGTCATGATAGAACCCAATAATATCTGAGACCCCTCACTAGGGTCTTTGCCATGGCTCTAGCTGCTTAGTCCCAGACCAAGAAGTAGGAGTGCTGCTTGGGGGCCACGGATCATAGCTATCCTCGGAATGGCTCACTAGGTTACACTAATTTTAACACTCCCTCAGTGAGAGGCATTCACCGACAACACCAAATACCGAGGTACACAAACTTAGTCAATGACAGTGGCTTGATCAAAATATCTGTGGTTTGTTCTATCGTCAGAACATACTGAATACTAAGAACGTTCTTAGCGATTGTGTCACCGAACAGTCTGATAATGTTTCGTTTTGTCATGAAAAACACAGGAAGGAAATCCTGAGCTTTACACAACTCTGGTTATCCGCGATTCAGATTCTTGTGGTTCCATTCGATCTTGAGCAAATGCGAGAGTAGCTACGAGTCATTGCTTCTCTAGCCCTTGCTTACTTGCGTGTATTCTTGCTAGTGCTACGAGTACATGGAGCCACCATTTGATTGGACACGGAAACCGATGAACTAGCTGAAACAATATAAAGAGTACTCTTCGGTCATTATGCTTGCCATCAAATGCATATGTATATCCATGAAGTATTGCACCTCCCACTTTGGAGGTGTATCTAAATAGGCTTCTGAGTTCCCTCGAATATATAGAATATGTTGGAGCAACAACTATAGATATGTTTGGTTCACACATGGCTGGTGAGGGCATTAATTGCATAACATATGTTCGGTCTAGTATGTATTAGATATATCAAGGACTGATGATCGTGATTATATAGTCCGGATATACGGATGCGCACCTGTAGCTTGATCCTTAGGTGTGGTCATGGACTTATAGTCCATCATGCCAAATCTGATGCGACACGTAATTGCATACTTGCTTTGTGAGAGAAAGATCTCACAGGTTTCTGCCACACCTCTAAACAAAGAAAGTAATGCATAAGACCTAAATCCTTCATTTCAGATTCTGCAGAAAGCTCCCTCTTAGTTTGAGGAACATCAAATGTTCCTCTCTCATAAGGAACAAATCATCCTATATCTTAAGATAACAAGATGATTGCTGAATTTTTATATAAAGATTGGGTCTGTTATACTCTTGGTGAGCAGAGACTCTGAAGAAGATTGTGGTTCTTCCAGCAAACTCTTGGAGCTTGTTTCCAATCCATCTAGGGGCTTTCTTGAGTTTTCTTGGACGTAGAGTTCTTTCCCAGTTCCACGAAACAATGTTGCTTAATATATACTTCTTCTTTGAACTTCACCATTGAGAAAATGGAGTCTTAACATTTGTTTGGTGAGTTTCCAACCAAAGCGAAACAGAGATAATGAATCTAATGGGGCAAAGATCTTGTGTGATGCCCTTCTTTATGAGAGAAACTTTGAGCCACAAATCTAACTTTGAATTTTCCAACAGCACTTCATATGTTTGCGTCTGGCCCAACTCACATCTTGGGATTGCTCCCTCTGGTCTCCTAATATATCGCCTCCTTGCATGTACAGAATTGGCTCCTTTGAACACGAATCCTTTGACTCTAATCACGGTGTCATTATCTCTTGAGATGTACTTGAATGCAGGGTGCAAGGTTTAATATGGTAGGCTTGACTTTACGGGTTATGCCCGTCATGTGACCTCACTATCCACTAACAAGTATTTTTCTTTAGGCCTTGGGATACAGCCTAGCGGATGAGCATGTATAACCTTGAGCTCCAGTACCAAGGACAATGGCTCAATTTCAATCTGAGGATTCCCGACTCAAAAAGGATATCTATTGGGTTCCCAAAACGAGGGAGAAATATCCCAACTACTAAGAAAACATGTTGGGTTCCCAAAGCTTGAGGGAGAAATATCCCAACTACTAAGAAAACATGTTGGGATCCTTAACCAAGAAAACAACCCAACATAAAAATGATGAGGGATAATGGTCCATCATGCTAGTGAGTTCCCAAACCGAGGGAGAAAAAGACTGCTTGTCAACAAGTATATGTTGGGATCTGACTTCCTTGGTCGTAACCAAAACAATTTAGATTAGAAAGCCCAGGTACTCTTTTAAGACACTGGTCCATAAATATGATTGTAGGATAATCACAGTTCTTCTTTTTGTCTTTAGTAGTCACATACTTATTTCAAATTAAGTGATTAAATGCAAATGAAGCATACTCGGACTTACCTTGAACTTGCTTGGGCTGAAGACACATTTGTACTTTGCAGCCTGCTACCATCTATAGCTTCCAAAGACATCTTACGTGTACATCTTGGGATGTCATTGTTCAAGTAACTTCATCTGCTTTATTCATATTTGAGGCAATTTGTAACACTGTTGTTGTCTAATAAGCGACCCCCTTTTTTTATAGAGTTTGGGTTCTTTGACAGGAAGTTGCCACCATTCTTCAAAATGATCCCTCTGGACCTTTTGAAGGTAAGGGATATCTACATTGTAACCAATAATTTCTTGCAGCAAGTTTTGTTGGCGATAATGCCATGAGAGTGCCCAAGTAGGACAAAACACTTGAGAACTCCAGAACCTTTATTGTAAAACCTCCAACACTTTGTCAATTGCAAAATTTCTACCTCTGTGTTTGATTTGCATGTTGAACAAGGCAATATCAAAACATAATGCCTATATGAAGCAATCTTTAGCACTAGTGTGTTGACCGGCCCAATTCTGCTACCCCCTTTTTCTTCAAAACATTCCTCATCCCATCTCCACAGCCTCCTATTTTCTTGGATGCTTTCTTTGCAAGTATTCAGGGATAAGTGTCTTTGCAGTGTCACTGCAGTCTTGGAATTTTGATGGTTGAAAAGTTGTGCAGGGGGTATTTCTGCATCCAGGTCAGAGTTATGTGTGCCACATAATTGTTTGATTACTTCGGACAAAATCATTCCATTTCCATCATAAAGAGATCAATTTACTGTTTGCTAATTCATGGATGCAATCTTCCTCTCGAGAAAGAAGCAACCCATCAACTATTACAGCCTCAAACTGTACCATAAATTTCTCATGGGGCTCAAATAAAATGCTCTATATTTTAAGGTCAAATAATCTTGTGGTGATCCGTTCTAATGATCTATCCTCACAACCACCAAGAAAATCATTAAAAGTAACTGTAAAAAAAAACTGTTCCTGTACCAACCAGCATACTGACATTTCTAGAATTTACCACTGCTGTCCTTATCTATGGCAGCCAATCAAATCATATATGATCTTTGAACTAGTAACACATAATTCATTCCATATCTGCAATTTGTTGGTAGAGTTAGGTTTAAGGACAGTAAAACAAAGAACATTCTTACCATCACACACTCCACTAGCTTGCTCTTTGTTGTGAGACTTTTCAAAAACAAAAGGTTCTTCTACCTGTGCTTTACAAGGCAAGTCTATCGTAGTGACAATGTTCCTTTCGAACTGATTGTCCGGAGTATAGATTGGTATACAATCTTCATCATCAAATTTGATGGCCCATTAAAAAACAACTTACTGAAGATCTCTAAGACAAACCCTAAAACAAGGATCTATGCAGGCTCAAAAGTCTACCACTGTTGAGCTCTTTTACGCCCTAATTTCGATACCATGTTAGATTTTACTTGGGAAGAAAAGCGATTGATATCTTTTAAAAATGCGAGCTACTAAAACAGAGTAACAGATCAACACTTAAAACAATAACTGAAGCATATTAAACATAGACAGTGAGATCTGAACATGTAACATTGAGGTATAAAACAAAATTTTGAATGTAAAATTAAGTACGGGTTTCAAATAATTGAGAACTTACCTTTAGCCAAATATGTATGCAGCAAAAGTGTATATTTGTCCCCTATAATATGCTCAAGCGTTAACAGGTCATGGATCAAACTCAAGTGTTTGATCTTCTATGATATTAGTAGACAGTTTTTTATAAGGAGGACTATACAGTATAAACACCCACAAAATGTCCAAATCACGAAATGTAGCCTGCTTCTGGCTGATACAAAACCCTTCAAACCGAAGAGCTACCGAAATAGAGACGGCGAGAGAGAAACCAGCCGAGGAGGAATGCACCCGATAAGCGGAGGAGGCAAAGAGAGTGCCTAGAAAGCGGTGGCACCACCCATATATCTGATGGCGACAAGGAGATGGGAGAATACAGCCTCCATGACCTGCAGTGCTTATTGAAATGAGAGGCAGCGACACACCTGAGAGGTCCAGAGACTTATGCATACAGTGAAGGAAGGCGGCTCCAACATTGACCCGAGAAGTGCATGGTAATCACGGGAAGATGCGGTGTCGAGAGAAGACCCATGACCCCGGTGCGTCAGGTCGGCATGCACAGCAAGTATAGGCCCGGGTCAAGGGAGTCAAAGACACCCCTCCCTAAACCGGCCCAGGTAAAGCAGTTAAACTCCGATAATAGAATAACAAGTGTCGAAACAATGCCTTAGATCTAAAGAGAGAAGAACCAGCAGAAGTAGGTACCATCACCAAGAAGAGACAAGTAGAAACCCACAACAACAATAAGGTAGGAAGAATGGAATAGAGTGTGTAAGAATGAGAGGGGTAGGCTTTTATTTATATCTTAGGTGGGTAGGTTAAGGTTTTTTGTTTTAACCCTATCTTTAGGATTAAGTCAAACCTAATGAAAAATAAAATAAATAAAAGGTAATTAATAGTGAAATTAATATTTTTAACTAATAAAAATGAGTAAAGTCAATTAAATTAAGAATGAAACATAAAACTATTACAACGTGTTAAACAAGAGGAAGCAAGATCAAGCAAGAGAAGAACAAAAGACAAAGTGAAGGGGGTCCTTCTCAATGGAAAAACATGTCCACAATGACATAAGTTTATAATTCATTATAAACTTTTATCATCACTGCATAGAAGGAAACATCCATGATGTGGTCATGTTCAAATATTAGGTGGGCGCTCCCTAGGTCCCATGGACCATCCAGGAGAGAGGAAGAAGATCACACATCAGCACATATTGGTATTTCACCAAGACCTACCTGGTCAAAGACCAAGTTACCCCACAACACATCTGGGGGCCCAAGAACATATCTGGGTCTTTCATCCCATAAGGTACAAGGCCAGGATCAATGACGTTTAAAGCAAAGTTTCTGGAACACATCAGGGGGCCCTAGAACACATCTAGGGACTTACGTCAACCACCAAGGAACACATCTAAGGATCAATCAAACCTTAGAACAAAGGATTCCTTGGAACACATCGAGGAGACCCTAGAACACATCTAGGGACTTACATGATCAACCCGCGAGGAACACATCCAAGGGATCAATCCAAGCACCGAGAAAGGATTCACAGGAACACATCCGAGGGGCCTAGAACACATCTGGACTTATATCATCAACCACCAAAGGAACATCAGGATCGAAATCCAGGCATCGAGGCAAGAGTTCCCTGGAACACATCCGGGGCCCTAGAACACATCTAGGGACTTCTACCATCAAATTGCTTGGTCCTTGATCAAGAACCTTAGCAATATATTGGGGGCCCTCACTAAGGTCTATTTCCATGGCTCTAACTACTTGATCCCAAACCAAGAAATCTACAGTGAGACTGAGATCTCAACTAGGTCATCCTCCGGAGAATGGTTCATGTAGCTACACTAATTTCAACAAAACACAATTATAAACCAACAACACTTATTGTCCCAAACCAACAGTAAACTATATCATCAACCACCAAGGAACACATCCAAGGATCAATCCAAGCATCGAGCAAGGATTCCCTGGAACACATCCAGGGGCCCTAGAACACATCTAGGGACTTACTGCTTGGTCCTTGATCAAGAACCCCAACAATATACTGGGGGCCCTCACTAGGGTCTTTTGCCATGGCTCTAACTGCTTGGTCCCAAACCAAGAAATCTCAGGAGTGCACTGGGGCCCCGAGATCTCAACTAGGGTCTTAGCTATCCTCCGGAGAATGGTTCATGTAGCTACACTAATTTCAACAAAACACAATTATAAACCAACAACACTTGCTGTCCCAAACCAACAGTAAACCATGTCCAAAACTAGCATAAATATTATCCCAGCAGTGTCCAAGCTAGTAGGGTTGTGCCCTTAATTAGTTAATAGCAGTTAACAACAATCCATACCAGCAGAAACCCTCTGATGAGGTTGTTGTCCAAAAACTGAGATCAATAACCAGAGAATTTATAGCAACAGTTTGATAACAACAGAGAATCTGCATTAACCCTAACCCTACAACAACATAGAATGAATAAACCTATGCTTGAGTCTACTGGCCGAGCTCCAAGTTTCCTAGAATGTACTTGTTGCACTTTTACCAGCTTCAGTGTGCCCTTGATCAATACGTCCAAAGCTCTTATAGGGTCCGACCCCTCCTCCAGAAAGCCACTACAAGTTTGACCCTTCCTCTATTTGCTGAGACAAGCCTATAATAGGTGGCAACTCTTCCTTTCTTGTAGTTGTAGCCTCCTCTATGGTCCTTTGCCAGACTTCACTAGCAGGTACCTTAATAAATGGACTTGCTGTAACTAGCAATGAGCAGGGGTTGAGCTAGGGTGAGCTTTTAACCCATTGAAATTCAACAGATAAAGGGTTAAACAATCCTCAGAAATCTGAGGCAGCCGCCTCCAAAGCTAAAGACTAAAATATCCAAATCTGAGTTATGTCCTTACTAAATGAGCCTCTCCTCTTCTTATAGTGTTCTTAATTCACTTTCCTTCTTTTGTGGGTGATTTGTTCCTTAAAGCAGGTCRACCTTGCTTGTTTTAAACCCAAATTACCCCCCTTAAGGGCAAGTTGTTGCCCCTTGGATCTCCATGKCTCCCCTATCGTTGGGGACTATGACCTATGGGGAGCCCCCTTAAGCCAATGTGTCCCTCCAACGATGGGATCAAAGGGGAGGGGATATGACATTATCCATGTGATGCATACAAGCTATTATTACAGTGGCAGATCCCTTGTTGGGATTTTGTTAATTATTAATGAATACTCTACTTCTTGTCCTATCTGTGGGTGTGTGGGTTGGGGGCATGTGTATTCGTCCCACACACATAACAATTGTGAGTGAATTGAGGTTTATGAAGCATTACCCACACCAAAAGCTTTGCCAGTCTAGATGCTGGCTTAGGGGTGCAAGTCTTCGAGTTGATGTGATAGCATCCTCCCTCATTCTGGTACTAACATTGTTCATTGTTTCAATGCCATGCATTGTGTGCCCACTTTGGCTTATGGATTTATCCATTTGGTGTATACATGCTACTATTGCATTGGCATACCCTTAGTTGGGATATTGTTCCACATTAATAAGTACTCTACTCTACTCTCTAATAGGAGAATGAAACCTATCCTTAGTGTCATTTGCTCATATCTTTAGCCTTTATTGCCTAAATTGTTTTGATTGACTTTATGCCTACACCATCAATTTTTTCCTTGAGCATGCATTTTAACTTGCTCCATTTTTTTGAAACCTACGTTGTGGGGGAGTGCCCCCCTGCCTTAAAGCTACTTAAGATTACAAAGACCAGATTTGCTAGCTATTACCTCACCTCTGGTTGCCTTTTGAATGTAAGAGAGGCATTGGCTAGTATGGTCTCAAGTGATTCATGGTAGTGTTTGAAAGATTGGGTTGCATCTGCATCTGATAGACATGAACTTGAGGAGGTGGAAGACATTGTTCTTGATGGTCACTTTTGGGTACATGTTAGGTATGTTCTACAGTCCACCAAGCCCAATTTTAATATCATTCGGTTTGTAGATGTAGATCAATTGATGATTGGGGACTTGTATGAGTAGATGGACAACATGCTAGTCTCTAGGCCAAATCAAAGGCATTGTTTAGCCAAGAGATGCGATCTTGTATGATCATATTCATAAATATGTGGTCAAAAGCTGGGATAATTTGAATGTTACACTCCATGCCCTGGCATTTGTCCTTGCACCTAATATTATTCTCCATCTTGGTTGGCCTGACTAGCACCTAGGAATGGGGTTAGGAGAAAACCACACATAGATCCAGAGGTATAGAATGGGTATATGCTTGCCTTAGACATGTTGGTCCTTAATGAAGAGGAGTGTGCTCAAGTAGAAGTGAATTAAGTACATTAGTGCACATGGAGTCTTTGCTAACTTCCATGCAACTAAAGATCGAGATAGGTTGAATCCTTTGTTATTAGATTCACCTTAAGGCACCTTGCACCTGCACTAGAATCTTCTTAGGATCGAGGAATCTTGGATTTTTTGTGTTTTTTGGATCGGATCCGTTTCCTAAAATGGATTAGTTTCTAGTATAAGTGGATCCGTTTTCGGTCAAACAATTGTGGTAGATTTCAACATCAACAATTTGTAACATCAAGATAACCAACCCAACCACAACTTTAGTTGCAGTGTCCTTATGGTTCCACACCATCTATTGAATTGCCTAGGTAACTTATGATGCCAATTGGTAATGCTATAAGACATGTAGTCAACAAGCTCATTGAAATTTAGTAGCACCTTTGGTAGGCTCTTCAATCACTTCATCACTGACTCTCATTTGTTAGCCTAGATATGCATAGGTCAAATTACAAGGTACTCTTGAAGTTTAGTCGAACACGGTGAGTCCATCAAACATACCAAGTAGGATTAAAGGAGGTTTGGTCAAACTTAGTGAGTCACAGACTCATGCAGGATAAAAGGAAAAAACACTTTTTAAATCATTCTTTGTTCTTGTTGCAGTTTTTCATTGTCGAGAGGGTTTTTAGCTTGAGAAGAATTTGGAGCATAGTAACAAGTGTTTGCTTCGTTATTGTTTCAAAATTCTACAATTGTTTGGAGACTAGAATCTCGTGAGGATTGCATATGCTAGTTTAGTATATATTATTTACCGTTGATGAATCTCATTCCCCAAAATGAATATGAAAGCTAAAAACTTGATATGTTATAATTTGGTTTTCATTTCTTTTTACATAAATTTAAATTAGGGTTAGGAGTTCGATTCCTTGATTCCTAATTTCTGGACGAGTGTCACACTTGCATTGGATTCTTCTATTGATTCCGATCGCACCCATGGTTTGTGTAACCTAACTTGAATCTTATCAAATGGTGGAACATGTATGTGTCCTCTACCACACATCTACATAAATTGGTGGTGAGGGTGCTTTCACAAGTTGTTAACACTTCTTTTGCAGAGAGGGGTTAGACCACCTATAGCTTCATCCACAATGTGAAGAGAAACAACTTGAATGGAGACCAGGTAGAAAGCTTGGTTTATGTGCACTACAACTTGAGGTTGTTGTCCCATTATTGTGAGGTGACGAAGAATGATAGAGCATATCTAACTTGGGACAACAATCCAGAGGAGGTTAATTTGGAGGATGGAGCCATAGTTTTAGGGTGCTTTGAGGTTGAACTTTTGGGTGATCTTATTCATGCAATAAAGATAACCACCTCCATCCACCAGTAGGTTTCTAGATGTAGGACCTTTTCCTTTATCTCCACAATGTCCAACGTTGTTTGGGGGCCATGTAGCTATTGGTTGTGTTCCACAACCACTTCCACCTACTCCTACTCTTCTTCATAGATTACGGGAAAAGAAACTAGAAGTTTCTCATGGCAAGAGGAAATCTTACTAGATACTAGATTTATTTGTCTTTTTCCTGTTTAGAATTTAGTCTCTAGAACTTAGTAGTTGTTAATTTTATGAACCTAGCACCCAACACTTAGATCCAAATAAATCACTTATTGATTAAATGCACAGGTAGGTTACTTAACCAAATAAATCAACGAAAGCATAAAACTGAAACCGCACACATTTGCACAAAGATTTCTGGGTAAATTAGCCTTGGAAAAAACCTCAAAGGGAAAACTGGGTTTGAGTTGATTTTATTAGTTAAAATCTTGGGCTCCCGTCCCGGGATAATGGCCCATCAGAGGAATACAATGCAACAAACAACCAAGCCCTACAAACCTCAAGATTAGTCCTTCGATCTTGATGGTTGGATGCCATCTCCCTTGCTGCCCCTTTGCTCCTTTCCTTGACCCTTGCCCCTACACACCATAGTTACCAAATTCGATCAAATGAGGCCAAACAATACAAAAATTCAACAGTATGGTTCGTGAGGCGAATTATCTGGTTTAATTTGATTCGTTGTTATCTTTACCATAGTCGCGCACCTGTTGCTTTCATGTCAGAGAAAAACTTTGTAGAATTGTCACGGTCACATCCACGAGATTGCTCTGCTCGACCTTTCATTGACCCGGCGTAGGAAGAGAGGGCCAAAACACGAAGAGAGCCAATGTTTTTTTGTTTTTACTGCTGCTGAAGCCAGTGTCACAACAAATACTGATGGATCCATATAGATTCCAGACTTTTGGTGAACTGTATTGGCTAATTTTAGTGATTTTTTTTTCGAATTGAATTTTTTTAATACCAAAAAAATGATATTGTACCGAATTCGAATTCGAATTCAAACTTGGTAACTATGCTACACACTTGGATGGAAGTCCTCCTCCACTCACTCAATGAGATCTCACTCTCATTCTGTGTGTGACACAAACACATGAGCAAAGGCTCCTTCTTTGCTCCAATGTACTTTTTGTGCATCTCATCCTCTCACATGGGCTGCCTTTTATAATCTTGATATACCCTAAGTCCAAAACCCTAGATCTCCTAAAGTGATCAATGGCTGAGATCTACTCTCATCTTCACTTTAAATCTAATGGCTAGGACTTAATTTAATTACTAATGCCAAATACTTAGGCATTTAATTAAATTAAACTCACTTTATTTCAAAAGTACATTCACTTAATTAATCACTTAATAAAGTGAATCTCTTAAGGTTTTAAGAGGCATTCAGGACGACTCCCACGTGTTGACACAAACCTACATGGAAGTATCTGTCCGATGCTACTAAAAACATCAACACTCCCTCTTAGCGAGGAAGGTAATTCTACCACCTGGAAGTGGCTCTGTCTTCGCTATCAGATCTGCTACCATGGCTGCTCTCTCTGAAACGAAAGCTATCCCTGCCATTTCGCTCGGACCCTTCTTTGAAGATTTCCCTCTGATCATACTCTTAGAAGCCTACTGCTCCTGAGCATCCTGCATGGCCATCTCGTACCATGACTCCTTGACAGACTTGGAAGGCTGCTCCTTCCCACCTGAACCTGCAGGCTGACTCGCCTTGAGTTGCTCAACCTTCGGAGCTACCTGCTCCTTGTTCTCTGCCACTTTGTTGCTTGCCATAGCTTGCAAGCCACTCAAAAAAAATTGGCTGCTCGAATCCCTGCTCAAGACCCTGCCTGCAGCCCAGATTCGCTGCCTGTTGCCCATTGCTCAGACCCTTGCCCGTTGCTCGGACCCTTGCCCGTTGCTCGGACACCTGCCCTTTGCTCGGACACCTGCTTGAAGCTGCCCGCAGACTTTTGCAGCCGCCCAAGGCTCCTACGGTCTTGTCTGATTGTTGCCCAAGCCCTTCTGAGCACTGCTCGACTATTTTCTAGGTTGCCCGACAAATTTCTATGTCTGCCTAGACCTTCCTAGGCCGACTTGGGGCTGCTCGACTGTCACGACCTTGCTGGCTCTGCGGCTTGCTGGCTGTCCTCCCTCGCCAGTTGCTGCAACGACTTGCTCCACAACCCAGTTGGCGACTAGCTGTGGCGGCTTGTCTTGTAGCTAGTGGTTGCCTTTGGCTAACTCACGATTGACTGCTTCTTGTGGCCTCTACACCCAATCTTACACCTGATTATAGTATGTGTGACCCCCACCGATGACCTTACTCTATGTACACTGATCTACTGCTCCACCAACATGATCAAACTCTACCGTTGGCTGCACTAATCTCACGTTCTAGCTTGGCCCTCCACTAGATCTCATCGGTTATTCAACAATCCTCACACCTCAATTCGCTCAATCCTTCTGTCGGCCCACGTTTCCAGCACTTGCCCGATCCGTGCTTCCTCCAACAATCTTGCCCAACCTCCTTGTCGACACTCTGTTCATTGTGGCTCGATTTTTTTTCTTCACGCCCTGGCCACAACCCAATCCACTCACAGCCCGTGTACTAACTTCTACAGCTCAGTGCTGCCGTATGAAATACGATTCATACGACAACTGTCTCAGCACTGCCGTATGACGTACAACTCGTACGACGACTGTTGTACGCCTGTTTTTTCTCTTACCCCTGTAGCCTGCAAAATAATTAAAATTTTTCCATGCATTGCAAATTATCAAACTTGTGCAAATTTGGCTTCTCCTTCAGAACCACGACTCTGATACCATGTTAATTTTCTGAACCTAACTCCCGACACTTAGATCCAAATAAATCACTTATTGATTAAATGCACAACTAGGTTACTTAACCAAATAAATCAGCGGAAGCATAAAACTGAAACCACACACATTTGCAAAAAGATATCTGGGTAAATTACCCTTGGAAAAAACCTCAAAGGGAAAACCAGATCTGAGTTGATTTTATTTGTTAAAATCCTGCGCTCCTGTCTTGGAATAATGGCCCATCAGAGGAATACAATGCATTATGCAACAAATAGCCAAGCCCTACAAACCTTGAGATCAATCCTTCGATCTTGCTGGTTGGCTGTTATCTCTCTTGCTACCCCTTTGCTCCTTTCCTCGGCTCGTGCCCCTACACACTTGGATGAAAGACCTTCTCCACCCACTCAATGAGATCTCACTCACTCATTCTGTGTCAACAAGCACATGAGCAAAGACTCCTTTACTCCAATGTACTTCTGTGTATCTCATCCTCTCACATAGGCTGCCTTTTATAATTTCGAGTTTACCCTAAGTCCAAAACTCTAGATCTCCTAAAGTGATCAACAACTGAGATCTAATCTCACCTTCACTTTAGATCTAACGGCTAGGACTTAATTTAATTACTAATGCCAAATACTTAGGCATTTAATTAAATTAGACTCACTTTATTACAAAAGTACATTCACTTAATTAATCACTTGATAAAGTGAATCTTCTAAGGTTTTGAGAGGCATTCAAGATGACTCCCACGTGTTGACACAAACCTACTAAAAGCATCAACAATAGTTTGTCTTTATTATGTACTTTGTCTAATTTGGAGGATGAAGCCATAGTTTTAGAGTGCTTGGAGTTGAACTTTTATTTGATTATGATGGTGATCATATTCATGCAGCAGAGATGCCACCCCCATCCACTAGCAGGTTCAAGATGCAAGACCTTTGCCTTTATCTTCACAATGTCCAATGTTGCTTTGGATCCATGTAGCTACTGGTTGTGTTCCACGACCACTTCCACCTACTCCTACTCCTTTTCTTCATCGATCATAGGAAAAAAAACTAGAAGTTTCTTGTGGCCAGAGGAAAAATTAGTAGATACTAGATTTATTTGTTTTTTTCTTGTTTAGAATTTAGTCTCTAGAACTTAGTACTTAGTCTTTATTATGGCGTATTTTGTAAAGATTATACGATAGTTGAAGTTTGAACTTTGAACCTACCTTTGAATTGTTGTTTGCATCTTACAACTTTTTGGTAATGAATATGATGCTCTATTTCATTTCATGGTTGATGTTATATGTTACAGTTTGTTGATGATAAATGTTATATGTTGAAACTTGAAGGTTGATGTTATTGTTGATCATTTGATTGAAATGTTATAAGATATAGCTGCTAGTTGATTGATGTTATATGTGTACTAAATGGTTGATGCTTTAATGATCATCATTAATCGAGTTGTTAACTCTATGTTTTGATGTTTTTTGCAACTGATTCGACATTCTATATGTATTTTTGGATATATATGCATCCAAATATATTAAAATATGAATCATATAAAAAATGCTCTTGGAACGCTCCACTCCTGGAAGCTTTTTGAAAATTGCATTTCCTACTCCCACTTTTGCTCCCGCTCCTCACTCCCAATAGCCTTGTTCCAAATGCAATTGCATTTTTTCCACTATTTTGGTATGGTTCTTATCAAATTTCACTAGTTGGCAAAGATTTATTGCGCTGTTGATGGAATGCTAGTGAACTTCAACCATTACACCATATGTATCATTGAACTCCGCCGCCAAATTGTTCAGTATTTCCACAGTGCTATCATTCATATTCTATGCCCAGAGGAAGACATTCTTTCCGACCATGGAACTCCTAGGGTCCTCCATATTAGTGATTGTTTTTGGCTATCCCATTCATTGTTTGATAGCTATTCTAGAAGCCACTAGGTTGTTTTCTAATCTTAACATCTCCCACTCTATTCACTCCCCACTTTCTTCTCCTTGTTTTTGCTTGTATCTTCGTTCCATTTGTCCTTCACCTCCTTTATCCAATTAACACAAACTTCTTGAGAGATTGTTTCTTGCCTTTGGTTATGTAATTTCCTTCCAAATTACTAGTAATAAACCATGTTAAGGATCTAAGAGTTCCCTATGGATGTAACATAAGAGGACAAGGGTGCACAAAGAAGGAGACAAATATGGAGAGGGAAATTGCTTTGTTCCTTAATCTCCTAGTGGCCTGGTATAAACAACTAATTAGTGATGCCCTTATGGGACTAGAGGGTCTCATTTATACACAAGATGGGTCATCTTGGGATATTTTATAAATCATGGGAAGCTTCTTTTGACTCTATTCACTATTGAGTATCCACCATCCATTAAGAGACGGGACACCGTTTACACATTTTTTGGTGTGTGACCACCCGATGTGACCTAATCGCCAAGAAAACTCAACCGCTTATCAACGACTCCCTTACGGGGCACATTGACCACTTTTTTGGGGAATTGATCTTTGGTGGGGTCTATTACACTACCTTGTTTTCATTGTTTTGGTTGCCCTCTCGTGGCTATCTTGGGCTCTCTTATAAAATTCAAATAACAACAAAATCTTAACTACTTTGATCAAGGTCATTGATTGAGCCACCTTGTACTCTTAAATAAATAATAAAGCTAATTGCCCTTATCTATTAGTGTTCATTAGATGTTCCCCCCTCTAAATGCTTTTCCCTTAAAGCATGCATAAATGGGGATAGTTTTTGATAAAAGTGACTCCCATGTGGGTTCCTAACATGGAAGTTGCTTCCAATTGACGTGGTATGTAGTAATCGATATAGAGTGGAGATGCTTAGTGTGTTTTAGTAAAATGCCTTCATCATCCATGATTGGTAGGTGGTCACTTTGCAGGCCTAAGGTAGAGATCCCAAACCTTCTCTGTGACATGAGACATGAAACACATCATGTAGTCCTCCTTTTATGGGAAGGTCTACTGGGTATGCAACTTTCCCTATTTCTGGTGACAACTAATGGTTGTGTAGCTAGTATTCCTTCAATAACTCAAGATTGCTTGAAGTTGGTCTTCATTAGAGTAGTTAAGATTTTGTTATTATCTTAATATTTTTGGATGGCCTAGTGTCTATATAAGATGACCCCTGAGCCTCTTATGGAAGACAATTGATATTGTTGTTACATTGGGCCTCTTTAGTGTTCATTAATAAAGTGATTTCTTCAGGATCTTGTCTTTGGTTTTCCGTTGAGTTTTATTGTCTCTTTGCTCATCATCGATAAGGTCCAATGGGATTCTTATCAAGTGGCATTACAAGTCTAGTTTTCTCCTCTTCATCTAGCTTGAGAACATAATGTTATCATTCATAGTGGATGCATGCAATTGCAGGGTCATATTCTGTAATATACCAGATATAAAAAGTATGCAGAACAGAAATAAAATGCTAGAAATGGCAGAATAACAACAATATAACCAGAACAATCACCACAATAACACTAAAATGATATAAGAATAACAACAGAAATAACACTTTGATTCTGAGAGCAATGTTCACGGGCCTCTTCGAGGGGCAACCTCCAGTCGAGCAGAGCTCTATTACAATAATATCCAAGCTAGGATTCTCATACCCTCGACTCCTATTTATACTAAATATGTCTATCAAAAGAAGCATTTAGAGGAAGATCCTTCTAGAAGCGGAAGCTTCTATTAGGTCTTCTTACATTCGACTTATTCTATTTTATTGAAAGGCCTTATTAATATTGACCTTTATTACATCCGAATATATTGTTCTATCTATGTGCGGGTTAGGACCCTAACATGTCCGCCCCCTTAAAAGCAACCTTGTCCTCAAGGCTTGAGATGTGGAAATTGCTGCAGAATGGTAGTTGGTTCCCAAGTGGCATCTGCTGGAGTTGTATCTTTCCACTGGACTAACACTTTCTTGATGGTTCTCTGACGCAGGCGACGCTCACGCTCACGCTGGTCCAAAACTGCTTGTGGCTGTAGCCAAATGGATCCTTCTTCGGTTAACTTGGGAAGGTTGGTTTGAATTTGGCACTTAGTTCCAATCACCTTCTTTAAGCATGAAACATGAAAAATAGGATGTAGCTTAGAATGACTGGGCAAAGCTAACTGATAGGCCACCTGTCCCACACGCTTGAGAACGGTATAAGGACCATAAAATTTGGGCGCTAGCTTCTGACAATGCTCTGCCTTGAGGGAATTTTGCTTGTAAGGTTGCAGTCGAAGAAACACCTGATCCCCTTCTGCAAATTGACGTTCAGAGCTACCTTGATCTGCTTGTTGCTTCATGCGATTCTGTGCCATGACCAAATTCTCTTTGAGGGTACGGAGAATAGCCTCTCGAACTGTAAGTGTTTGGTCAACCGCTTGGACCTTCGAGACACCAGGTAAGTATGAGAGAACTGAAGGTGGATTTTGTCCATATACCGCTTCAAAAGGAGTCATGCGTGTTGTTGTATGGTATGAAGTGTTGTACCACAATTGAGCCAGGGGTAACTATTGAGCCCATTGATTTTGCTTTTTCGAGGCAAAACACCTCAAATATGTTTCCAAACACTTGTTGAGAATGGTTAAGGATAAATTGGGGCTATGAAGGATCAGAGTGGATGTCATGACCTTTAGAGTATTGAAACAATTCTCAGCTTCAATAGACTTAGACAAGGCATATTGTTTAAGCAAATCTATAAGCAAGGTAGTGAGCTCAAAATAATGGGTGACAAATCATTGGTAGTAACTTTTTATCCCTAAAAAGTCTTGAAGCTTTGATATGTTTATTGGTGTGGGCTAATCCATAATAGCATGAATTTTAGCTTGGTTTACCTTACACCATCAACTAAATTGACATGGTTCAAGCACTTGATCTCAGATAGGACAAAGGAGCATTTTGACTGCCTAGCAAAACACTTATGTTCTTCATGAAAATAGAGGACACAATCATGTTAAAGGTGTAGGGGCTAGGTTTGGTAATAGATAAGAACATCATAAAAGAAAACATGGATGAATTTATGAAAAACAAGCCAAGAACTTTGTTCATAATGTCTTGTAAGGTGTTGGGCGTTGGTGAGGTTGAAGGACATGATTTCTAATTCATAAACGTTCAGATGAGTGAGAAAGGTAGCTTAATGATTGTCAAATAGATGAAACAAAGTTTGATAATGACTAGAGCGAAGATTGGTTTTAGGAGAGTAGGTGACACCACAAACTTCATCAAGGATGTAATTGACGCAAGGTACATGGGATGTATTTGTGATGATAATGTGATAATGGCTTTAGTAATCTATATAAAGACAAAAGGTGCCATCTTTCTTGCAAGTGAGAATGACCAAAGCAACATATGGGCTTCATGAGAGCATGAAAGACGCTATATCAAGGAGTTCTTGCACTAGATGTCCAACATCTATTTTTTGTTCGTGTTCATAGTGATAGGGTGAAAAAAAGGGTGGATCTAGGGATGAGCTCAATGATACGATTTATACTTTAGTTAGGGGAGAGTAGTGTGTAGATCTTGTAAGATGAAAAGGTACTTGAAGATGATCATGTCGAGGTCAAGGTGTGGGATGAGCAATTGGTTTTGGGAATTAGGCCTTAGGGAACTGGAGAAGCAATGGTTTAAGGCCTCATTGCCATTTGACTTAATGACATTTCCTATATGACCTTTTTTGAGAGTGGAGGCCATCTTATTTGAAGATATGATTTTGGAAGGATTAGGTTGAAGACCTTTGAGTTTTGATTATTGTATTGTCATGCTCAAAGGAAATGAACTTGTCATTATTATTAATGTTGTAAGTGCATCGGGTTTGAAACCACTGAATGCCTAAGACCATATAATGTCCACTAATACGTAGAGAGAATAAATTTGAAAAAGAAGAAATTTGAAAAAATTTCCATTCCCTTATTATAACTTATATCTTCCTTATTACTCCTTTGCACAGTACGATTCAATGGTTTAAAACTTGGAATTTTAAGGAAGTGTTGGGTTCAACTTATAAGTAAAGGTCCTGGACTTTTTGGGAATCTATGAAATTGAGTGCCATCTGCATCCAACATTATGGTAAGAGGTTGCTTGAAGATGGAATCCTTGATTGTTAAGGTCTTCAAATGTTGAATACCAATCATAGCAAAGTAGGATCGTTATATGACTTTCGTGTTAGGGTGATTGTATTTAGAGGAATGCTTATTTTTTGGTTGAGAGTTTGAGAAATGGAACTCTTCAATGATGTCTTTGATCTCTTCTATAGCCTATACTTCCACTGGGTAAAATTGTTTGTAGTTCTTGCACACAAAGGATTATCGGGGATGCAAGCCTCGTCATAGTCATAACATAGGTCACTTTTTCTCTAAAGCTCATCGACAACAAGTGACAGTTGTGTTCTTGGTGCTAGCCATGTAGGGTTCATGACCATGGGTTCATGGCTTTTGTTGAAAGAGTTCCTACATACATGGTTGTTACATGTGGTGTATCCAAGTAAGATTCCACCCCTAAGATTGTCTCAAATTCCTTTGTATACTTGACAATTCTATTGTCCTCTTAGTGGTGCTAGGCTTGGTTAAATAAAGGTGGGTACCCATCTTTATTAGTATGCTTGACAAAAGCTTGGTGGAAGTTTGCAAAGGAAAAACTTGTGTTGTGTTGTTGCCAATTACGTCCCCATGATTGACTAATGGTAAATTTTATGGTGTCATCTTCATTGGTGATGCCAAAGTCAATAATGGCATTGTGAACCTTGTCTATCCATTTTTTTGCAAAAACTTGTACCCTGACAATATTAAGGGTACACATGAATGTGTTTCTTATAAGCTATATGAGAGTGAGAGGATCTTGGATATGGACTAGAGGTAGAGGAAGAGGTAAAACTAGCAATAGGATTGGCAAAAGAAGAATATTCTTATTGTGCACCTATTTGTTTAATCAAGGATTAAAGTTGGGCAAATAATTTGTTCATTTTAGCATCCAACCTATTTGTTTGATCGAGGAGTAAAGTTGGGCAAATAATTTGTTCATTTTAGCATCCAAATTTTTTAATTCCTCTTGTTAAAGTTCCATTTGGGAATTGTGAGATTGAGTAGAGACCAACATTCATAAAAGAGGGGAAATAATATATGGACTTGGGAACAATTAGCCAAAAATGAAAGGAAGAAACAAACTACCAAGCTCTTTAAAATAAAAAACTTTGTAAAATAGAGTGGAAAGCATTCGAGTGTGTGGTTTGTCAACAAGCAATGAGGTGATTGGGGTTGTGTTAAGGCGAAGACACGGGTTCAAAATGTCCCAGTTGGATACAAATGAGGTTGGGTGCAAATCTTGGGTAATTTTGATGGCATAAAAACACCTCTCATAGTGTGGCAACTTAGTCGAAGGACAACTATAAGTTTCTATAAGCAACGTTTCCAAAAAAAAGAAGAGTGGCAAGCACTTATGTTTTTGAATTTGTAAGAAAGAAAAATTGTTTTTGTTTCACACAAGAATAAGTTAGCGCACCATGAGCAATGATTGAATTTTTTTTGGAAATTGTCACATACAACTTTCTAAACTTTTTCAAGTATTTGCATATGGGGCAACAACTTTTCTGTGTGCCATTTAATCTTGGCATCAAGATCCTTATTTAGAACTTTTATGTTGAGAGTTCCAATGTTAAGTACTTTGAGGAAATTGAGTCGATGTATGATTGTCAAATGACTAAGCTTGTGCATGAGAACATCAATGGCAACCTTGAGTGATTTTCCAAGCCCAAGAGTGCTAAGTACAAGTTCAACACTGATATGTGTGTTCCCAAGGGTGGAGTTATGCTAGTTGGTTGAGTTGTAATGAATGGCTCCACCCACATTGCGAGTTTTATTGTCAATAGTGACATAAAGAAATCTCAAGTTGAATGAAAGATAAAGTACAATAGGCAAATTAGTTTGCCTCTCTTATGCAAAACATTGACTTGTAGAGTTGAACCCTTGAATGTCAAATAGATTTATGCTCCTTTCAATTGTCGTGTCTCTCTATTTTATTTCTACTCATCATCTGATGTCTCTCCATGTATGCATTTCATGTGTTGTTTTCTCACACTTTGCTCTATGCGTTATCTTGTTTCAACATGTAATTATTGTTGTCTTCCATCCATGTCTGATAGACTTTTTGTGTTCTTCATTGTGACATGTTTGTGAAGCTTACCTTTGTGGGAAAAGGAAATGAATGAGCAAACGAAGTCGTTGGTGCAATGCATACCAATGAACATCAACACTTGAAAATGAAGTTGAGAATTAAATATAATAAAAAATTATCGTAATGTCCACAAATGATAAAAAAATGTAGGTCAATGGGACTCAAAAGTACAACTAGTAACACTGTGGGAGTGCTAAGTGTACTCTTAAAAACTAGGAGTATATCATGAATTATAGATTCTACATTTGATTGGAAATGAGAAAGGGTAGCTAACTCAAGGTAAAAACGTTAAGGAAAATCTCATAGGGGAAATTATTTATTGGGCCAATCCAAGTTCAAAATGTATATCAAATATCTTGAGCCAAAGCTTTCAATACTTTGAGTCCATGCTAGAGATAACAATGATTATCCTATTTCAAATATACTTGATGAATTGGATTATTGATACCACATGATAAGTATCCGAGACATCCTTACTGATGTACCGTAAGAAAACATGGGTAGATAGAGAAGGAGATACATATGAAGATGCCAATCCTTTTGTTCGTTAATCTCCAAGAGGCTTAATCTACGTTGTGGGGGAGCGCCCCCCCCCTTGCTCTCGAAGCATGCTCCCAGAGGGAGCATTTTTCAGGTCGTGCTCATTACCCATTTCGGGAGTGCTTAGGTAGCGTCACTCCCTGAATGCTCCGACATTCTCAAGAGCAAAAAAAATTCTCCCTGGCCACTCTTGCACGATGAGAATGATTTTTTTCTTTTTGTGTGTGTTTGGGAACCAAGACAAGGTTCCAAATGGCTTCAAAAGGCATGGCTAGGGTTTGTTAGGATTAAAACATTCACTCACTCCTTTTTTGTCTTATTCTATTTCTCATTTCACTCATCTTTGCTAAGAGGGTTTTGAGTGGGCTTCTTGGTTGTTCTCGAGGAGATTGAAGGGAGATTGAAGGCTGCTATAAGGAGATTGAAGGGAGATTGGAGAGCTTGGAAGGAATATTGAAGGCTGCCATAGGTAGATTGGAGAGCTTGGAAGGAATATTGAAGGCTGCCATAGGTAGATTGGAGAGCTTGGAAGAGAGACCAAAGAGCTTGGAAGAGAGACCAAAGAGCTTGGAATGGAGATTGAAGGCTACCATAGTCATATTCAACCACCATTGGAGAGCTAAAGAGGTAGGCTCTTAAGCCCATTCTTGTTTTTTTTTAATTTTTAAATTCCATGTGTTGTAAACTAGTATATTATGCTATGTTGAATATTTTAATTTTTTCTTCTCCTACTCTTTCCCATTTCTCCTCCATCATTCTATTGCAAGTAACAAGTTATTATCAAGGTTCAACAAGCATGATGGGTATGTCATTTTGGTTCCATTTTTTATTATGATGGTGGTGTTGGGAGTCGGAGGACGTTGAAATACCCATGATAGCGAGGAAGAAAAAAAGTGGACAACACATACCACGGAGAGGAGGAAGAAATGGAAGGGGATGATGGAAATGAAAATGTTAGTGATGATCCACAAAAACCCAAAGAGATCTCAACACCCTTGTGGAAGTATGTGATGAGGCTTGGGGGAGGGAAAGGGTGTGGAACCATAAAATTTACATGCCATCATTGTCATACAACTTACACAGGTTCCTATACCCGTGTGAGAAAGCATCTATGTGGGATTATGCACTGGGATGAAGGTAAGACTCTAGGAGTCAAAACCTATGTGGAAGTGCCACCCAAAGACAAAACAAAATACCAAAGGGAAGAGGAGGTAGCACAAAACAAAATACCAAAGGGAAGAGGAGGTAGCACAAAACAAATCCAAAAAATCAATGGTTGAACATGAGAGTTCCCAAAGAATGTTCAGTGGTCGATCCCCATCCCCCCATGCTAGTGGATTCTCGCCTTCTCCTTCATGGCGTAGAACAATATCAGATTTCCTTGACCAAGGTTGCAAAGATGATGTGGATGCAAAAATTTTCAGGTTTCTCTATGCATGTGGTATACCATTCAATGTTCTTTGCTCACCCTATTGGCATGAAATGGTACAAGCCATCAATGGTGCCCTAAAGGATACAAGAGCCCATGTATGACAAAGCTAGAACCTTGGGACTTGACAGGGAAAGAGCCAAAATCCATGGTGCTCTAGGAAAAATTACAAATGCTTGGAACCATCATGGGGTATCAATTGTATCTGATGGTTGGACAAATGTTAAATGCATGCCATTGATAAATATTCTTGGTGTGTTTGCTAATTGTGTGGTCTTCCTTTCATCCCATGGCTACTCAGATTGCTACAAGACTAGTATTAATATTGCAGAAGCCATGATTAAAACCATTCAAGAGATTGGGCCCTACAATGTCATTCAAGTCATCATTGCTAATGCTATTAATTCTAAGGCAGTAGGAGCAATCATTGAGGCTAGGCACCCGAATATATTTTGGTCAGGGTGTTTGGTTCACACAATGAACCTTTTGATGTATGATATCATTAAAATGAAGGACCATGATTATAGATGGATCAATGCTTTGTACAAGAGAGGGAAGGAGATGATAAGATTTATTATCAATCATACCATGGCCCACTTCATTTTCTGCAATCAATCCAAGTTTTCCTACTAAAGATTGCAAAGACTAGATTTGCTAGCTAGTATGGTCTTGAGTGATTCATGGCAAGATCTTAAAGACATGGCTACATCCGCATTTGATAGAATTGAATTTCAGGAGGTAGAGGACACAATTCTTGATGGTCAATTTTGGCAACAGGTTCGGTATATTCTGTAGTTCACCAAACCCATTTACAGTATGATTCGGTTTGCATATACATATCAACTGTTGATTGGGGAGGTGTATGAGCAGATGGACAACATGCTAGGCCAAATCAAAGATATTGTTGAGTCGAGAGATGCGATCTTGTATGATCATATCCATAAACATGTGGTCAAAAGGTGGGATAATCTGAATGTTCCATTCCATGCCCTAGCATATGTCCTTACACCAAAATATTATTCTCCATCTTGGTTGGCCCAACCAACACTTGGGGGTGGGGTTAGGAGAAAACCACACAAATCCAGAGGTGCAAAATGGGTATATGCTTGCATTAGACAAATTGGTACCTAAGGAAGAGGAGTGTGCTCAAGTACGAAGTGAATTGAGCAAGTACATTAGTGAGCATGGAGTCTTTGGTAACTTACATGTAACCAAAGATCGAGATAGGTTGAGTTCTATCGAATGTTGGAACGTGTATGGCTCCTCTACCACATATTTGCATAAATTGGCGATGAAGGTGCTTTCTCAGGTGGTTAACACCTCTTCTGCAGAGAGGTGTTGGACCACCTGTAGTTTCATCCACATTGTAAAGAGAAACAACTTGAATGTAGACCGGGTAGAAAGCTTGGTTTATGTGCATTACAACTTGTGGTTGTTGTCCCATTATTCTGAGGCAATAGAGTGATAATTATAAAAGAGCTGTGACTTGGGACAACAATCTAGAGGAGATTAATTTGGAGGATGGAGCCATGGTTTTAGAGCGCTTGGAAGCTGAACTTTTGGGATCATGACGGTGATCATATTCCTGGAGCAGACATGCCACCCCCATCCACTAGTAGGTTTCCAGATGCATCAATTTTGCCTTTATCTTCACAACATCCAGTGTTACGTGGGGGCCATTCAACTGCTGGTCGTGTTCCATGAACACTTCCACCTATTCCTGCTCCTCTTCATAGATCACGGGAAAAGAAACTAGAAGTTTCTCGTGGCAAGAGGAAAACTTAGTGCATGGTACTTACTACTTACTACTTACTACTGTATGTTAGATCTCTTTTTATTTTTCTTGTTTAAAATTAGTCTCGAGAACTAAGTACTTTTTCTTTTTTATGGCTTATTTTGTAAACAATGAACATTATATGATAGTTTACCTTTGAAGTTTGAAGTTTGAAGTTTGAACTATTCACTGAATCTTACAACTCTTTGGTAATGAATATGATACTCTAGAATCTATTTCATTTTGTAGTTGATGTTGTAACTTGTCTATTACAATCTGTTGATGACAAATTTTATATGATTGATGTTATATGTGTACTAAATGGTTGATACTTTAATTATCATCACTAATCCAATAGTTAAATGATCTTAAATCTATGTTTTCATGTTTTTTGCAATTGATTTGACATTTTGCATGTTTTTTATATATATGCGTCTAAATATATTAAAATATGTATTATATAAAAAACGCTCCTGCTCTCGGAATTTTTTGAAAATTGCGCTTCTTGCTCCCGCTCCTTGCTCCCAACAACCTTGGGCTCAATACATAAAAGAAATTTGTGATGACCCTATAGGGCTCAATGGTCTTAAATACACAAAATCTTCAAGTTGCTATGTGATATTTTAAAGGAAATAATAAAGCAAACTTACCATATCCATTAATGGTCATTATAATCCACTTCACGCTGCCATGTTGACCTATAGCTATGGCATGACAAGGTTCCCCTTCCCACCATCTCACCTCATCGTAACTTAACATTGTCATATAAACAAATCATTTCATTTGAATTTCTGGGGGGTGTGGAATCTGTTAATTGATTTCCTCCTTTTAGGTCCCATCATTTACTTGACTAGGTTATCTTCATCATTAATTTATGAAGTCCCTTGAATTATTGGGATACCTAATTATGTTTAGATAAGGGACAATTTTAATCTTCCAGTAGTCCAAACCAACCCTTTCATTGACCTTCTTTCTAACGAAATATTAATTTTTCTTCTAATATGAATAAAATTAATGCCTCTTGGATATAGGTACACAAACTCTTGGTTTCATGTACGATTTCCTGTAGCTTCCAATTCTGAGAGGGTTATGCCCTTGTCAAATTTCTACTGCAAGTAATGAATCCATTATCATTGCCAGTCTCGTCTCTCCATTTTCATGTCTTTACATAGTTGTAGGCCTTTGCTTAGAGTGATCAACTCTCCATCATTGTTTGTTACCAGACCTAAGCCCCTTGAATACCTATCTTATCTAATTATTTTGTGTGGGGTTTCCCTTTGATAGATGAACAATTTTTTAAGGTGGTCATCAATTACTTCTAAGATAAAAAGAAATCATGTTGATTTTTGTTAATTTGACAATTGGTTTACACAGGGGTTCTATTTAGTGGCATCGCACTTCGTTTAAGCTAGTTATCAAATTTTTCATACACAATTGCAAATTCACACATCAAATTGGAAGAGAGAACAATTGCAACTGATTGGTTCATATTCCAAGTCTTGTTCATAGCCTCAATACGAATTGTTTGTTTCACATTCCCATCAACTAATTATTGATTATGATTGGATTAATATTAAGTCGTGACAACTCCATATTCTTGTTTAAGATTAATTTACTTGTTTAATTGAATATGCTTTGTCTATTAATGCCTTGCAAGCAACAATGGTGGGGAAAGTTGTTGGCGTTGGGACTAGGAACTTTGTCTGTGATCACGCTTGGCTTGCTTTTATGGTCATCATGTCTCACGAGGGTCTAATATGTACTAGAGGGAATCTAACCTTGGTTGGGGGAATATCATCACCCTTGCTTTACCAACCAGACAAGCTCTCATTGACATCAAGTCATAACAACTTAACTTTATAATATTTCTTTATTACATCACGACTTTATTAAAACATAAAGTATTCCTAACTTAAAACCTATTAAGTACGTGATATTACCATTGTAACAAATATTTTAATATCCTCGTCCCTTAATTTTCATATTAAACATAATTACTTGTCTTAAAGCACAACCGACTTATCTGGACCAAGCACATTGTAGAAGCTGTCAACGACTTGTCTTTGGTTAGCACAATCGATCTGTCCCATTGTAAAGGAGGAGGTCATTAGTTTGCACGTATGGCAAGTATGGATACAACCGAGAGAGGATAGAGTAACCATTCAACTATGCACTTGACATATAAACCATCACTAGAATGTTGGGTGATTGGCACTATTGAGCATCCATTTCAAGCCTATATGTTATAGGTATCTTCATGTTGGAACAAAAATGATCTTCCCAACGCTAGAGTTTATGGAGTTAGTGGGTGACATTTTGGAGATAGTGGAAGGTTCACGGGTTGGTTGAACCGACTAAAGGTGGTCCTACTAGGTCAAGACGTGAAATCAAGATCTTGCGCGTGCCTAAGGTGATCAAATTGGACCAAGTCTTCCTTATTTTATGGGAGTTAGTTACACTTCTGGGTATATATGGATGATCTTATGGATTAGTCTATCAACTAATTCACTATACATTCATTCCATATGTTTAGCAATGCTCACTTGTGCTTTAGCGTTGTAATGGTGTCTATCAACACCTTCTCTCTCTCTCGGTATCATAGTTAATCACTTTTGTAATTCCCTAGTTTTTCAACATGGTATTAGATCTAGTGGCTTAAGATCTAGGTTGCTTCTTGACACTCTTATTTGAGTTGGATTTTGAAGTAGATTGACCTAGGTTTAGACTTGCATATTGGATTAGGGTTTGTAGAGTATTACGAGTTTTAAGCAAGACAAGACCTTGCAGTTTGAAATGGTCACAGCCTTAGTCACCGCATTCACCGAATTTCATCCATAAAGTTCAAAATTAGACGCATATGAAGAGAGGCCACATAAATTCGGTGAAGTTCGACCATTAAATTCTCTGAGGTCTTTAAACAATAATTTTTTGTGTTTTAGATGGCTCTGGAATGTGCCCTCAGGCCTCCATCAAATGTGCTTTCCGTCGTGCTAAAATGTGCTTACGTATATATTAACTCAATTACCAATTTCCAATATACCATTGATACAAACTAAACTGCCAATTGTTAGTTTTGAGCACATTATGCAGGGATACAAGAAATATAATTCGGAAGCAGTGATTAACTCGAATATAACGTAGCGTGGGGAAGGTAATGACACAATGAAACAATTTTTGAACCCAAACCCTAGCTGAACCGTGCCATTTCTACTTTCTACGTTGTCGAAGCCACTCGAATAGTGGACGGCGAGACACCGGTGGTAGCTACCGCTCTACTATTTTAAAAATAGCTAAATTAATTAAATCCTGGGCTATGTTAATTAATTAATTTACATTTATTTAAATTTAATATTTATTATGTATATTTTATATATTAATATAAACTTATATATTAGTATATTATTTTTAGATATATGTTTTTTTAAATGAATATAAATTCGATACATATACAATTTCACATTATTTTTAGATACATGTTTTTTTAAATGAGTACAAATTTGATACATATAAAATTTCACATAAAATGTGAATTGATTTAATAGTAAATTTTTATAATAAATGTATGTAAGTTAAAAATTATATATATATATATACAGTGTCGAACTTAATGGCAAATTTTATCCACTATATTTTGCATGACGAACTTTTTTCGAATTTCAAGATTGTCGAACTCGAACTCGAACACGAACACTGTGACTAAGGCCACAACTATCATTTGTGGGCACAAGATATGGAAACACTATTGAAGAGTAAATCTCTTTGTCAATTTACAAAGATTGCGGTTCTAGACGCTGTGGATGAGCACGACAAGTTCATTATTAATTGGAAGAAGGATGAGGCTGTAGGAGTCATGACGACCTACATTTCCAAGGAGATTTGCTTCCTCACAAGAAGGATTGATTGTCCAGATCAAGTCTAGAAGAAGTTGAAAACCGTGTTTGATAAGATCGACGAAAGTTAAGCTACATAGATTGAGAAAGAGTTGATCTTTCTGAATCCTCTCTCCTTATAGGATTGAGGACTATTTGGCTCGTGTGAAGGAGCTTCAACTGAAATTGGGTGAATGTTGAAAACAATGGGCTTGCAATGGCAAAACAATGGGCTTGCAAAAAGTGCATTGCAAACGAAGGTACCACACACCCTCTACAAAGGCACCCATCAATGAGACACGACAACCTCTTGTATGTCATGAGCCCTATGCCCATTGAGTCTTGACCCTAACCTCTTCACCCACTTTACATGGCTTAGAGAGGGATCTCTTGGAAACTCTCCTTGACCTAGGGCAAGATCTACCCAATAGGATACCTCGTCAACCCTCCCATATTCAAGCTTGACAAGTCCCATAATGTCTTTTAGCACTTAATTGTTTGACATAGTGATCTTTGATGCACATGCTTAGGTGGCTTGTTTATTGATTGGATTCACTTATCATGATGTTATGACTTGAGATCCTTGGAGGGCGTGCTTATTTGTCTTTGCAAGACCTAGTTGGTGAATAGTTTTGGAAGAACAAGCCTAGCTTGGGCTTCCATGGGGCTTGAAGCCCACAGGTGGATGCCAAGGGCGTGCATGCCGGATGAGAGAGATCAAACGTTTTGCCTAGGAGAGGCAAAACGTCACCTTTAGAGGCATGACGTCACCTAGGGGGTTAGGGTTTGTTGGTGAGGTTGACATGCATTGGCACAAGGATATTTTGAGGGGTTTGAGCCTTGATCATGAAGGAAGTTGTTTGGATGCTTGACATGTGGCTTTGGGAAGCCTTTCTACACTCCTATAATGACCTTCTCCTAGTGCCAAAACGTCCCCTAAAGGGATGACGTCCTTATAACTAGGGCTTTTCATTGTGCAAATGTGAAATTAAAGTGAATTGTTTAATATTATTTTGTAAAAAGGGGCAAGATTAGGGTCGTTGACCCCTAGTCTTGTGGTTTACCCTTAATTATGTGGACAAACTATCTTAGTGACATTTTGTATAAATAAGAGATCATAAGATCTCATTTTATCATAACTCTCCCATCTTGGAGAAGTACTTGGACTGAAATTTTGGCTCTCTTTGGCTAGCTCTCTCTCTTGTGCTCTTGTTTATGTCTATTTCTTGGATTATTGGTTGATGGAAGTGATGCGCTAGCCTTGGAAGGCTTTTCTCTAGCTTTCATGGTGGTTTGTCTTAGCTTTTTCCTTGAATTGGTAAGCTTTTTCTACATTGTGCTATTATTTATTGCTCAAGTCAAGGTTAATTTGCTAGAGTTAGGTGGGAAGTATAAGGGCATACACCCCACACCATAGTCTCCATTATTTTATGCTTATGTGCTATTGGTTTAACAAGGGTTTGCTAAGAGAAGTATAAGGGCATACACACTCTTAGCTTAAACCCTAGCTAGAGATAGTTGCCTTGGGGAGTAAGAGGATATACACCCCGAAGGTAGTAGTATCTCTAGCTCTTTCTTTGCTCGACTCCATTAACCCATTGTTTAAGGCAGTAGTCATTTAATTATTGCATTGGAGAATTAAATTGCTACCTTGGGTAAACGTGATTTTTTCAAGCTTTAAAGTTGTCTCTTTGGGAAAGTGTTCTTTGATCCTTTGGCTCCCTTGCCTCATTGAGGCATCCCCTTTCAACCACAAATTCTTGCTGCTGTAGTAAAACTAACCTACAACCATTAGGGCTGTTCTTTAGCCTACTAACCCTAATTATCTTCTAAACTAACCCTAGACTAGGCCTAAAAATCTGCCCTCACCCACTACTAACCTAGCCACACCTTTTGAGCTAATTACAAGTTTTTTTTGTTGGGTAAACTTTCTGATATAGGACTTGGTTTGCTACAGCCGTAAGGATGATAACTTAAGTGCAGAAGCACTAAGATAAAGTCACTCTTAACTTGTGCTTTCACTGCCAAAACTTGCTAAAAGTTTGCTAACTTGTTCTACTAGGTTTAAGGCATTTTTTGGGCGTCTTCTTTGAGGATTTTGGTGGCTGATTTTACTGCTGTCATGAGAAGCTCGCTGCAGCCATAAGGCTGCCAAAAATACTTCTGCATACAATCTTTATGACAGCCACAACTAAATGCTAAAGTCTTGTGGTACAAATTGTGAAGTTTCTCTAGTCATTATCTACTTGTTTCAAGCATATCTCACTTGAATTTAAACAATCTTTTAAGCAACTATAATACTTCTTTCTTGCTGATATATACTGTTATCTATTGCTGCAAATGAGGGACAACAAGCTTAACTTGCTGATCCAACTAACATGCATCATTGCAAAGTGGTTCTTCTTGTGTCTCGGCCAGGTACCAACATCTCGGCAATTCACCAAAGTCTTTGGCAACTTCTAAACCACTTGAGACTCGTCTTTGCTTTCCTTTTTCCATCTAGATCTTTGACCTTAGGGACCTCTTTCTTTCCTTTCCCTTTTTCACATCCCTTTTCCCCCTAGGGTCACCGAGATTCCCCCCTTGAGGTGACTACCTCAGCTCTAAAGTGACGGGGACGCCTGCCTAAGGTGACAGTGGGTAGGTGACCTCCTAGTTGTCTCCATTTGGTGGTTGGGTCGGGCTTTTCCCAACCTACAACTTGTGAGATAACAATCATCATCACTATCTTCAGGATCATAATAAGCATCATGTACATGGTTTTTGGTAGGGTTGGGATTTTTGGTGGAAGTTGAAAGGCCCATGTTGCAGTTAGTGTCTTTATAATGTTTTTCTTGTAGAACATATGCTAACTGCTTAAAATTGGAGCAGTAATGTTCATTATGGGGAGCTTCACACGCTCTGCATCAAGATTTAAATGCAACAACGTGTTGTTATTTTTCTTTTGGAAACCAACAAGCATCAAAGTTTTCTTGGACAACTGCATTTTGACCCTCTGCAATTTCTTGAATCTTCTGATTGAGGAACAATATCCAATCCATTAATTTGTCAAGTATCATAGCCATTTTGTCAAGCCTTTCAGATGGAATTATCTTCACGATGTGCCTCTTTCTGCAGCTTGAGGTTTGCCATTTGGAGTTTCCAGGTGAGATCTTTTTATTGCCTTAGCCACTGCTGTCTTCTCTCATCAAGGATGCAGAGAACAAGGAGTTCTAATTCAAAAAAAAGATTGGACTTTGTCCCTTGGTGGAGTTCCATATGAGCCACGATATCTGCAAAAATATTGTGCTCATAAAAAATATGCATTTGGAACTGCAGATCTAGAGACTAAATTCCTTGGACCCCGACAAGGATGCCAATTAACTGTTGTCTCCTGACCACCCCCTTGAAATATGCATACCATGAAGAGAAGCATCTCATGGAGGTTCCCCGAAAGGCAGTGCAGAGGCAATACCCATTGTCACCTTGGTATTCACCTCTCTCGCCTTGGGGCTGGTGCATTAAATCCCAAGGGAAATATCCCTCAAATATTTTGGATTTATCTTCAAAGCATTTGAACTTAGATTTGGTATTGAAGCACAAAGGTTAAAGTTGTGTGGAATGGAGATAATGGACACAAAAGGCAAGTCTTTGGACAGATCGACTCCAATGGACTGGTGCCTTGAAAATGGGCTATGGAGTTGAAGAAATCAGATTTAGGGTCGGAAACATATATGGATAAATTCAATAGGGCACTACGTTTTCAATGAATCTTGGAGAATTCGACTTCACAGGGTAACATTTTAAATCAAAGATGGAGTAGTTGTAAATATTAAACCACATCCATCAATAATCCTAAACAACAAGAAATTAAGTGAATCAAATCACTTACAGATACAATGAATAGAGCTGCTTAACTACAATCAAGTCTTAACAACACATCCATTAAAACCATTCTAACTCATAAAGAAACATCAGGGGATTGACAACATAATCACTTCAATTTCTTCTTTCAGATACAAATTCTGGGGATCAAGAAAAGGATCCACAAGTAGAATGTTAATGAAAGTGATTCTTGCAGCTTACAAGTACAGTCTAAAATGCTAAGTTTGAGATATAGAGGGGGAGGGAAGGAATGAAGGACACTTGCACAATTTGAGTCTTCACCAGAGCCACCAATGAAACCATGCAATACCAAAAGATTGAACCCTTTCTTAGATGAGAGATTTCATAGATATAGCCTCTTGTTCTCTCTCTTGGTTGGTGGAGATTACCCCTTGAATTAAATGCATAATAAATAACTTCTTTGAGTGCAACAATCCATGATTAAAGTCTTCTTCCTTTGGTCAGCTTGACAATTACTATGTCCATTGCAATCGACCATCCTTGTGCATAGAAGTTTCGAGAAAACGTGGGAGCAATTTATTGCCAACTACTCTTTTGTGCACCATTTATGGAAAGCGATGGGCGATGTTAATTTCTTTGTTTGAAGGCATGGTGATGATAGATCCGCCCTGTTGATATGTTTATTCACTTATGAGGACAAATCCATGGAAAATTCCACTAATCCTCTTTATTCATTTCTTTCTTGGGCTTGCTCGTACAACACGTGTACCCTCAAATACCTTTGCAAACATTATCTTTCTCCCCCATGATGACAAATTGGAGATTGGTCATCTAGAGGGCCTTTACGTAAATATCTCAAGTTGTTGTCTTGCAACTTGCCAAACATATCCACCAACTAGAGGAGCTTTCTAAGTTTTGGGACCTCCAATGCAAATTGGGAGATTCTTCTCTCCTTTACCATTCCAATGTCCAAGATTTGCGCCCTTGAAGGAACAAACATCCATATGCTTCAACACATGTCCCAGGTCAATGATGT
>SNQJ01S0046848.1:0-10767 GCA_010110895.2 Picea sitchensis
TGCTTTATACAAAGTAAAAAAACATTTTTCATAATACTATTTTATTTATTTCTTATAATTAAAGTGTCTCTATAATATATTATAGGTTTTTATGATACTTTTATGTTTTTAAACTAATTATATAACCAACTTAGATTCATGTTACCAAGAGGGATCAAATTTCTTAAGGTGTAATTTTTTTAATTATTTAATTCCATGTCATGTATTGATTCCTTCATATTAAATGATAAAAAAAATACACCGTAAGAAATTTTATCCCTCTTGATAGATAAGGGTTTAAGATGGATCTATGCTAGTTTAATTTTTTAAATGTTTTCAAGTACATATACAATTATTTAGTTTTGATTTTGCGAATTCCATGTGCCATAATTTATTCTTGTAAACTCGGTAAACTAAAATAAATCTAAATTTATTTGTTCTTTTTTTTTCAGGAAATTTATATTTATAAAAGTCACGTAAAACTCAGAAAGAGTGCATTGCCTTGAAGAGATTTCAAAAATTCCAAGTTCCTTTCCATCATATTTACAAAATTGATGCTAGATTCTATCTGAGTGTCTACATTCCCCATCTTTTGCTTAATTACAATGTACTTGACTGTATATACTTTGTAGAAAAGGCCTAATATATATACAAAAAAAAATTGCATATACTTATGGATAATTGGGTGGGTCATGGTCTTATGTTCTTCACTTTCAAAGTAATGCAAAGGGGCATTCAAATATGGAATCTATTAACGAGCTCCTGGGATGATGCTTCATCTTATGGGGGTGATATTGTTCTTGTGGGAGAGATGGGGTTGGGACGAAACCTGAGATATTCTCAGAGCTTCACATTCATCCTGAGTTTAATGTTGATTTTTCCGGTGCTAAATCGTAATTTCCATGATGGAGAGAAATTGAGTCGAGTGTCCTCTAAGATGGATTTGTAGTGATTGAACCGTGGTGACCAAGTCATTGTGATCATCCACCGAGACCAAGTTGGCGCTGAGTGATGATTGATCGAGCCAGAATTCCACAAATAGAAGGTGGTTGTAATCCATAAATGCAGGCGGGGAGGAGGAAAACTAAATGAGTAGGAGACAGGAGGAGCAACATTTTATACATGAATGAGAAGTGTACCCCCTGGAGAATGATAGGACCTTCCACTTTTAACCATGATGCATTGTGGATGAATGTATGAGCCAATGAGTCTAAACCTTGATGAGCTAATAACGGCATTATTGTTGGAGATGGAATCTTGATATGGGAGTGATGATGGATCGAGGATGGACAAGAACGACCTGGTACAAATGTAGGAAGATGGAGCAAGTGCAGAGGAATTAGGGAGAGTTTTGCATGGGGAGGGAATGAATGAGGAGGATGGTGAAGATTTGGGGCATGCAGGAGGAGATAAGGGAGGTGGGTGGGGCAAAAAATCGAGGAGAGAGGAGGGAGCACTTAGGATTTAATTCAAGAGGGGGTGGTGGTGGAAGAGACCCACCCTTAGTGGGATTTAAATTTTAATTCGATGGATCTAGGTTCATGGAATATGATGTATAGTGGTCTAACCATTAATGTTTAGAGATCCAATGCTTTCCTTTATAGCAATATTTTATTGCGCATCCTCCTCCTTATTGTTGTGTCTTAGGACATGGAAGGGGATGATGCTTGAGAAGGCATGTGTCTCTATTTGGATTCACTAGAATATTGCTTTGAGACAGTCGTTGGAGGGTTGTGTTCTCAATCTGACGTAGTTTATGGTAGATATAGAGTCTCCAATTATGGATAGTGAGTATATGCCCCGAGCCTTGGCCAGTAAGAGTCCCTGGAGCATCACATATGATTCATCTTGATTGTGTGTGGAAAGTCCTATATTCTATTGGAATGAGATCTCTTTGATTCTTCCTAGACTTAAGATAAACCCTCCCACTCCTACCACCTTGATATTTTTTATTTTTTATTTTTAATGTAAGTATTTTGGTGCAATAATTATATTTTTGTGTATTGAAATTGATTTTATATTTATGTTAATAAATACTAGCACAACCACATTGAAGTAAAAGTGGTTGATATATGTCGATCGACATCATTTTCTATCTTTTAAAATAAATATTTCTTATCGCTTATATCAACCACTTTAACTTAAATGTAGTTGTTCTAGTTGAAAACTTATAAAAACATAAACTTTAATGAAAAACAATATTTAAAAACAAAAATTAAACATAAACTAAATTTTTTTTTAAATAATTATTTGTATAATTTGTCTGGTGTTGGACCATGACGCATCATATAAATTATTCAATTGAGCTTTGTTTTTTCATTTTTGGGGTCCAATGGAACCCACCTAGCCAAAGGACAAAAATGAATGCCCATTCATGTAATTTGGCACATATTAGGTTAACTTTTTGTTATTTGACATAAATACATTCCCTCATAACTAAGTTACTTTGGCATGCGTAATTAACCTGAGTGGGTCTAATGGTTAAGAACATTTGTTTCCTGAATATTCCACTTAAAACTAAGAGTGTTTTTTTCATGGTGTTTCCTTTGCATGCAACGACTCTGGTAGATAGGGTTTATGCTAGGGTTTATCCCTAGCCACCTGAGGACCAAATCAAGGTCATTTTGTGCGATTTCCTTCAACCATAGGTCTTCCTTTAGTAATGGTGGGTCCTTCTCCAGTGGTGTTCCTCTTCCATGTTATGGGTCTTCTCATTCCGGGTCTTCTAATGGGCCACCGACATGACCTCTCAGGGGTTCTCCCTTTGGTATATCATTCAAGGCAGCTCCTTCCATGATGTCATCCAAAGAATCGTTAGTTATCCTTCATGTTTGGTTCAAGAGGCTTCGGCTCCTTCTATCCCTATGAATAAAGAAGTTATTTCCAAGATTGATCATCTTATCTCTATTGCTCTCATCTATCATTTTAATGGTCTCTAGCCTCGTATTGTTAACCTTCATGACTATATGTCCAGATATTAGTTGTCAGTTTTGAAAGTAAGGTTTTCATTCACCCATGTGCTTAATTTTTTTCATTGTTGAGTTCTATTTTGAAAAAGATAAAGATTTGATCTTTAGTTTTGACCCCTGGTTATGGGGTAGTTCTAGTTTATGCATGAAGCCTTGGTCCCCCTCCTTTGATCCTTTGAAGGATTCGTTATGTTCAGTACCTATCTAGGTTAGGCTCCAAAATCTTCCTTTGCATTTTTTGGGCTTAACCTCTCTTTGTGCAATCACTAATTTGGTTTAGGAAGGTTTCGTTTTAGAAGCCCTGAAACAAAAAAAAATCACCATCTGCACGTATGCTCATGTTTGTATTGAAATGGATTTCGGAAAATGGTTTCTAGTCGAAATCATCTTGACGAGGGATAATTATCCGTGGACACAAAAGTTGGATTATGAAAAAATCACTTTACAGTGCAGAGGTCATTTTGACACGGGTCACTTGGTAGCCCAATTCCCTAGGGGTCCTAAGAAATCTTGAAAGCAACACAGATCAACTTGTTGAGTTGGCTCCCACATTGATCATCAGGGTATTTTCAAGGTAGAATCTTCAAATGTAAATAGGCCTCAGTGAAAGCCAATGATGCTCCATCCAATGAGGATTCTCCCATTCTAGACCCTCCATTGGATAATTCAAAATCTGAAATAAAGGACACCAAGGTCACATCAGAGACTATAAAGCATTTTGAAAAGCAACAAGAAACAATTTGGAAACTAGAGAAAATAGAGGATTCAACTTCTCTTGATACGGGTACAAAAAGACAAGTTCACCCGAGCTCCAATCATCTAGCAAGCTAGGGATACGAGGTTGAGGCTTTAGAAAAATCAGAACCTCCATATCCAAAAATTGTGGGAATCGAAAGATGTGCGCCAACCCCACTGGCTCTTAATGCAAGTTGGACAGTTGTTGAGAAGAATAAAAAGACTCCCTCAGCACCCTATCCAATGGTGACAAGAAGTAAGAATTGAAATCCAACATAATAATACATTGTTTTTGTTGATTACTATGCCAAAAATTTGTAAGAATGTATTCCTGTAAGGGCTTATGGAATGTAGTTTTCTTGGACAACTGGAAAATTAGGCTATTTTGAATCTGGGCTGCCAAGCCCTGGAAATAGTCTTTAGATATTTTTTCCATGTTTTTCAAGCCAATAAGGCATAATCTCTTCTAGACTTTGTGAGCCTCGACCACACCCTTTTTGCTAATATAAATCTCCCAGTTTTTGTTAAAAAAAAGAACATTTTTTTTCTCCTTGGAGGTCACAGGCTCAAATCCAGAGGGGGGTAGGGTATGCATACCTCTGTAGACTTTAGCAGTTAAATTATTGCAAAGAGAGGGTCCCTTGTCCCACAAACAAGGGGGTCTCATACACCAATTTGGTGTCTAGCTTGGCCATGACCTTAAAAATAGATTATTATTATTATTATTATATAAATGCTCGCAACTAATTGGTCGAGGTTCAAAACCATTAAAGTTTTTCATCATGGAAAATGTTGAGCATGTCACCATTGCTTTGCAGTAGAATGATGTCAAACTTAAGGTGACGCAAACGTAAAGCTACTTGAGTAGTTAAGGTATTCAAATTATGTGAAATATAATCATTTTTTACCTTCTAGTTTATTGGAAAGGCAATGGCGATTATAATTTGCATTTTTATACATTATATAGATACATGGATGATCTTCATCTATAAGTTGAGGCAAAGGGCCTATATCCACATGAGAACTTGGAGCATGGAATGTGACTATAAACAATCTTTCTTTGTTCATGCTTGTAACTTCCTGGTGCTCAATACTCTTGAATTTTCTGTTGGTTAAGACCTGAATATAACATTTCCAAATAAAAATCAAATGCCAATTAAGACTGAATCGAAGAACAAAATTTTCAAAAGTTTGAGAAGAGTATTACTTTTCCAAATGGGATTCAAGCATTGATCAAGATTGAATTGTACAACAAAAGTCGTAAAAGTTTAAACCATGGGTTTGTATTACTTCTTAGCCTACAAAAGTTTGTTGGGACTATTAATTCCTGCAAACCATGGATTTTTATATCTTTTGGGTTCACACAAATATATGTTTGTTTTTTTTTGTTTATAGAGATATATTGGCCTCTAAAGTGTCATTGATATTGACGACCAAAGCACTTGGGATTGGTTACACAGAAATCCACTGGTTGTTGTTAAGAATTTGCAGGCCTACTGACTCATTGTCTTGGAGCAACACACTGAGAGAAATCCTATTTGGGTGAGTGCTTAAACCTAGAACAAGGTCAGGCCTTCTGCAATGCATATAGTAATTCATGTGCATCGCTTGTACATTTTCTCCAAACATACAGTCGTTTAAGAAATCGGGCTTTAGATGGAGATTCTTGACAATGGGTCGAAGGAGGGTTCTACACAACTTCAAAACCTCCCTTGAATAAGCTTCCAAAGTATCCTTGCAAAGAAAAAAGAAGCCAAACAATGAATCCAAGAGTTCACTTTAAGCAAAGAGAAAAATACAAGAAGCAAATGACAAACCTTTGTGGGTCTTTGTACATATACATATTAACCCCATATATGATCTTAATCTATAAGTCAATTTCAATATTTGTGTCAATAGAAACAAGGTGCTCCATTATTCAGTATTTAGGTCGAGGAGTCATTCAAAGTTATGTGTGATGAAAATCGTAACCTAATATTTCTTAATTAAATAATCCATCTAAAATTACATATCAATTGATAAATTGTAAGCAATACAAAAAATTGATTCAACCTTGAGTTACTTTCAATAAATGAATGATAAAAATAAATCTATGTTAATTTATGGATTTGTTAATCCTTGAATTAATTATTGGTTGTATGTTCATACAAAGCTAGTTATTTACACTGGTATGGGAGCACTTATCTAGATTGTATCATCATATTCTTTTTCATCTATCTCGACCTTTTCAAAGTGGGAAAAATTGGAGGAATCAACTTGCAGGGTCATTTTAGTGGTACCTCCCAGTTTGGAAAATTAGGGTCTGGAACCTTCTAGGGCCATTTTAAGGCATCAAACGACATTTTTTTGGGTTAAGACTTCTTTAGGATGGTTGAGACCTCGTGACACTATTCTACACATTGATACCTTTTCAATGATGCAACAATCATATCAATCAGAGCTCGTAAGAAAAAGTTATGCCTCTCGCAAGTTAACCTACCATGTTGACCACCATGGTATGAGAGGATGCCACGTCAACCCTCATTACTCATGCATATGGGGCTAACCACATGAGAGATTTCAATAATATTCTAGAAGGTTCAAAACCCTACCACAATTGAGGGTTGAGGAAGTCAAAACCTATCCCTAGATGGTTATTCGACTAAGTTAAATACAATGCCACTAGGAGGAGAAGGGGTTCCATTCTTTTGCATTGTATCATGTTCCATAGCTCATAAAAACACATGAGGGTGGTATTATGTGTGCATAACAGAGGAGGAGAGGTTTTGTAGCAGCCATGCATGCCACAGTGTCAAGGGAAACTCCACAGAGAGTGCATCTTTCTTTGCACTTACATCATTTATATACCAGAGAAAAGAGAGCAGAGCAACCTCACCTTCTAGCTTGGTTTTCTTTTGTATTAGGTTTCCCATGTCATATCTTGTATTTATTTGTGGATGGTGTGATTGTATTTTATTGTTCTCTATTTTTTCGTATTTTATCTATTTCATGCATAAGCATAAAATCAATAACTAAATAATATGGAGATCTAAAGGAAAAATAACCTTAATAGTACAGATTTCAATATTTTATTAGAAATGTTGTGACGAACTGTTCCAGTGGAATATCCACGACATTTTATAGATCAAGCACTGGCAACACCTGAAATAATGAGGTTTAGTTGGCCAGAAGTTTAAATTTCCATTCTAATAGGCTCGGGCATGGTTCCCAATGCCATCATATCATAGCAATCTAGCTTCTAGTCTTGAGAGAAGATAAAACCGTGGTTGTATTTCTGAATAGTCTCGAGCCTCATTGGGTACATCTCTTTCTCTTCTAATGGGAGTTTGAAAAACTCCAAAACCACTTTCATTATTCACGTAAGTGTTCCTTCCTCAATCCCATGATTCAAAACCTACAATTTATATTAATAAGAAAAACAAATAAAATATCAACACTTTAATAACTAATTAAACTAACATTTGATAATCTATAATAAGCACTTAGCAGATCTTGATCATCTCATATTCCAACATTGAAATGTCATCACTCCACTATTATTCCAATAGTGAAATGACATTCCTCCTCACTTAAGCACATTAAAAAATTGTAAATGATCCAAAAACCTCACATGGTAAATAATCCAAATATTGATCCAAGATTGTAACTAAATGGCCTTACCAAACCACCAAACCCTAAGTAGTAAAAAAATGGATCTTGGTTGGTTGTAAAATGATGTGGTGGTCAATCAAGGTGGTAAATTGAAACTACTTGGGAGTGGAAACATAGAACCACGGAGTGGAAACATAGAACCAAAGGCTATAATCATAACGACACCCACATACAGTAAAAAAAAAAAAAACAGTAAAAAATGAAAGTCTCTGAGGCACAGTAAAACTTCACGAGTTGTAAATAATGTGGGAATTAATAAGCCTATCAATTTTCAATAAAGAATTGTATATATATTAATTGTTGCTAATCACCCAAATATAGCATAGTAATTTATTAATATATTAATTAAATGTGAAAAAGTAAACACATCATAGCATAACATATTAATTATTAATATATTAAGTAAATAGAAAAAAGTAAATAAGTATCCATAAATGAGAAAACGTTAATTCATGGAAATGTCATTGATTAATTTAAAAGAGACATGTAAGAATGATGATGGTGATGATTATTAAGTCCACTAAAACCGAATTGGTTTATCCAACTTTAAAAAAATAAATGATTACTTGTAATAAAAAAAATTAATTAATCCTTTTCAATAGGAAAAAACATATCCACTTAATAAATAAACTTACAATTTATATAAAACTTTAATATAATATATTTTATTTATTTATATATTATTTATTTCTTATAATATATTTTATATGTTAGTTGAATGAAAAAACTAAAAACAAACATACTTTACCATCCATCCCATTGACTCTACGTGCAGGTTGAATGCTTCCACCCAACAGGTCTTTATCACTAACATTTATTAAAAGATTGCAAGAAAATCCTTTAGCAGCGTAGAGCCAAATGGCCAAATCTCGGAATACACGCCACTACCCATACTTGTGCAAGTGAGGGAGCATGGAGGTTTTAACGACATGAGATTTTGCATCAAAGTGTAACTGCAACATGTTAAATTTAAATGAATGAACTGCTAACCAATAAAACATGAAGAGATATCCAATACATGAAGAGAGCAAAGATACTTAGCAAGAGAACATTCAATAAGGCATAGAACAAAGGCATAAGTAGAAGGTCGCGCGGGTCTGAGGTCTCTGGTTTTGAGAGTCGTTTATTTAGGGTTTCGAATTTGGGGGCTCTGCAACTAGGTCTTGCTAGCCGCATCCCTGGTTTTTCCTCGTGGTGATGAACAGGTGTGGGCTTTACCCATTCCAGAGCGGGCGTGCGGGTGGGAAGCGGTCTACAGAGGATTTCGGTCGGCGTCGGTGGTGGATCTGGGAGGCAGCGCTGCAGGCAACCGGGTGGAGCACAATGTATTTGGGCGCGCGGACCTGACTGCGGCTTGTGGCTGGATTTGCTGGGCTTTCGACTGAAGGCGTGAAGGGCGTTTCTAGGTGCGGTCTGGATATGGCTTCGGGGGATTTGACCGATGGGTTCTTGCTCGGCGGCGGTGGAGGATCGGTCGGCTACAGTATAGGCACCTGCGTGGTGCGCCATGGTGGGCGTGAGGAGCCTATCTGCTAGCGGCCTCGTATGATTCTTCTTTCTGCTGCTGTTTGGGGTCGCTCGGGTCTGAGGTGCTATCTCGGTGCCTTGTTTTCCCGGAGATTTTCCTGTGCCTCATTTTGTTTCCTTTCGGAGGTTTTCGACCAGAGCTTTGAGGTCCATTTTGAGGGCGTGCGGTGTATTTATCTACACTTTGAGGTCCTGCTGCGGCGTGCGGTATTGATCTAACACTTCGAGGTCCTATGGTGGGCGTGCAGCTGCTGGTCTTAGCTTCTCTTTCTAGTTTCTGATGGGTTTTTTCTGCCTTGTTTATTGTTTCACTTGTTTACAGCCTGCGTGTTGTGCTGGGTTGTGTTGTTTGTTTGCTACTGAGCATGGGTGTTGGAGTAGTACTGCTAAGGACTCGGCTTGTTGCTGACTTTTGTAAACGAATTTATACTCTATATAAATTTGAGATAATTTTTTCTTGGAAAAAAAGAGAACATTCAATAACATATAATATTTTATTTATTTTGTGAGGAAGAAAAAAATTTACTAAAGTATGATAATGTCTCATCAATTATATATATAGTTTGAGTAGGTCTAATGGTTAAGAACTTGTGTTTGCTCTTAAAAAATCATAATCTCAAATCGAGAGAAAGGTAGGGTATGAATACCTCCATAGATTATTATATATGATTGATTTTTTTTTCTTATGATTTTAATCTATCGTCATTTGCATTCGTCACATTATTGTTGTTGTTTTAGAATTCTACTTTTTTTTTCCAATAAAAAATTAGCTCATTATATTAATGAAAATATAATTTTTACATCTTCAAGACCCCACTAATGTTTAGAGCAGTACACGTCCAAAGACCATGCTCAAGAACCATATCACATACATCCCCAGAAAGACAACTAAACCAGCACGCAGGCTATAAAAGGAGAAATGACGCAGGGCTAAAGCTCTAACAAAACCCCGAAGGGAGTAACAAAGCAGGGCTTAAAAAACCCCAAAACAAAAACCTGAAATGCCGCAAAAACTCCAGCTTTAAGCCCCCACGCAAACCCGGAAACGAGCCCTCAGAAAGCACAGGCAAGGAAACAGAGCCTCACCCACCCGAACAAGTAGGTGCATGCGAGCATAAGAAGCTCAGCCACCAAACGAAGCCTCCGTCGTCGTCGTCGTCGTCGTCTTCAAAACCTCGAAGAACTTGGTTGGCTCGCTCTGATAAGGTCCTCCACGGCCTCTAGACGCCGCCACTAAAAGGCTGCAGCCAACCACAAACCCTTGTTTGCTCGCTCTGGAAAGGTTTGTCGCAACCTCAAGACGCTGCCTCAGAAAGGCCGCAGCCAAACGCAAATGGTTACCTACCTCTGAGCTCGGAACCTCCGTTGTCTCTCTCACTAGAAGGGATAAAGGCCGCGCTTCTCCATGGACACCAAGGTTGCAACTAGTGAATCCTAGCCGCAGAGCCCGACAAGAAACCCTAAACCGACTCTCAAATCACCTAATCACAGAGAGCTCCATCAATCATACCTCTGTTTTAGAATTTTACTTAACCTTTCAAGAACTGATTGCTTTATTTGTTTGAGTTAATTTCTTTTTTTTCTAATTAAAAATTATAATATGTGCATATGATCTTTCCCACTCAAATGTTGACAACACACTATAAAAAAACAAAAAGAAAAAAAAAACACTCCCACTAAATCTAATTACGTCGAAAGGCATATACCTATTGGAGATGGGCACAATTAATCACCTTTTAATCTAAAATTCTAATCTGATGGCTGACAATTGAAGATGCTGGCATATTCTTAGTCGTCCTCCCAAATCAATGAATGTGATTTACTCTTCATAACTTCCTTGTATTTTTGAATGCATCAGTTAACCTGTTTACTTTTTAACATTTACCTAATCATATTAAGAAATTAC
>SNQJ01S0046848.1:13830-25656 GCA_010110895.2 Picea sitchensis
CTATTATCAAGGCATCACTTTGGTCGTAATATCGTATCATCCCGAGTTGAGTCTAGACAAGTTTTAAAAGGAAGCATCACTTTCCTCAAAATATTTGAGGGCAAAGATCACTTGAATGAAAATTTATCTTTATCATATCATTTCATTTTAGGTATAGTTTAGCATGAAGATTATTGACTATCATTGCACAGATTAAATTTATCTTTATCATATCATTTCATTTTAGGTATAGTTTAGCATGAAGATTATTGACTATCATTGCACATATTAGTTGAATGAAAATTTATCTTATCATATTGATGTGAAGATTATATTATTATGAGTTTTGAATAAATAATTTATTTATTTTTGGTGTTGTTGCATTATTTTTTAATGAAAATTTATTTATAATATTTTTAATCAATAATATGTATTTTAAAGAAAGTTATAAATATGATAATGATTTTAAAGAAATTTTCAAAAACAATTTTAAAAGGGTATATAAATTAATCAAGATTTACAATATTTGGGAAGGTACTTAATTGTTAAGAATATGATAATAGATTTATTTTAACCCATAATCTATTAAGAATATAGAGATCAAATTTCTTTAAATGAAAACTTTTTTTAAAATGAAAATTTGAAGAATAGTTAAAAATGATTGGCACATAAGATTTGATTTCTGTAGAACTTCGATAAATCCAAGATTAAAATGGATTTGCACTCATTTACAAAATAATTCTCTTCCATTTTATTAATATATGTACTATAATTCTTCTTAATTTCATAAATTTATATAATGTATTTATTTTTCACCTTTAACTTGTATTCTTTTAAAACTAATGCTACTACATTCACTAGATCATTGTCTAAATAGATGCAATGCATGTATTAACACTATAACACTAAAGCTTGAGGGATTTAATATTTTTTAATACACAATTATAATAGAAGATGAAACACACCCAATAAAACAAATAAATTGATCTTATATAGCAAAAACTTCTTTCACAATGTTATGATGCATTATTTTCATTTTTTTTTTTTAATGAAGTATAGAGATTATGGTAATGAAGTGATCCAAAGTATTGTGTTGTTGTTAAAATCAATGTACATAATGGTTTGATTTCTATTAATGTACAATGTTTTTTTTTGTTTTTTTTTATATCGAACAAATATTTATAATTTTTGTTATAAATGTTTATTATTATTTTGAATTAGTTTCATTTTGAAATAGTATTAAACATACATTTTTATTGTGATGTATATTATGGTTTATGGATGGAATGAAAATATATGTGTGTGTATTTTAGAGAATCTAAATTTGGGATAGAAACAATGTCGTCATACAATTTAAAAAAACATGGTATTTAAAAAGAGCCCTTTCTTGATGAGCCATATCCCCTTGAATGAATGAAAATATGGTTTAAAGAAAGTTTTCCATTTATTTAGGTTTAGAGCATAAGTGATCTAGATTTTATGAGCAGAACGAAATGAATACATATTATTATTAAAATATGTTTAACACGGAATAACAGAGACACAATAAAATTGGTTTCTAATCAATAAGAAAATACGCTGAAACTGTAAAATGCAGCGGAAAATAAGCTTGTTGGAATGGTGGCAGCTTATCTCTGAGAAGAGATGTGACGGATGCGCTCATTTGAAAGAAGATCATTACAATGAGGCTCTGAAGGAAATGTTACAATAAGCATGAATGCCAAATCCCTAGACATCCAAAAACCTAACCCTAGGAAATGAAGCGTCAAAAGTCATGTGGGTCCCATTGGGGTAAGTTAGTACATCAACTTCCCGGGGTCATAACTTTTTCATACAATCTTTGTTTTAGGCACACAATAGCCCGTTGGAAAGGTTTATCCGAGGAATACACATTTTGTTGTCATCCTCTATCATTACATATAGATTGACTATGGAAAGACCTAAAAACGTCATTTAGGGCCTCAAAATGGCCCCAGAAGTCAGGGACTCAAAAACTAGGAAAAAACTGGCAAACTAGAAAACTGTCAAATGAACTAGTTGGAATAGGTGGGAGGCCATTGACAACCATCTGGATCAATAAGCACAACATATATATTTAGAAGTTGTAAAATTAGGCAAGTTAACAAATAACCTTGGTTGAATAGATTTTAATTTTCTAATCTTCCTCTCAAACATATAATCACAAAATGAATATAAAACCCTACTTCTAATTTAAATAGAAGTAAAAAAAAATCACAATTTCTATTCATTGAAGAAATAAATCACATTCTTAAGTGTTCAAAGTACTATACAAAAAGAAGTAAGTATAGATCTAAATATCACTTATAAGAGTACTATAGGTGCAAATTGCACTTACAGGAATAGAATTGCACATGTAATCTACATGTCATTTCTTTCCCTTTAAAAAATAATGATCATAGAGGTTTTGCAACAGCGTTATATCTACATGTCATTTCTTTCCCTTTAAAAAATAATGATCATAGAGGTTTTGCAACAGCGTTATATTATTTAAATGTTCCCATTGTTTCCAGTGAACACTCTAACCATCATTCATCCCTTTTTACCTTTCTTCTTTTTAACCTCTTTCCACCCCCCCCAAGCTGATTCATAGTAACTAATTGTAATTCAAAATTAGGATATCAAGATTCATAGAGGGAACTAATTATTTATTTGTATATGACATATATGTTTCGAGAAGTCTCGTTGTTCCACCTAAAAGGGCTTTATGAACAACTAAATCCTTCGAGGAGGAAAACTTGGTATCAATGTCTTCTACATTATCCCCTGAAGGAGGGGTGGATTCCCCTATTGACACTTATGATTGATTATTCTCATTCTTGTCATCATCATTAACCAAAAATTTCTAGCTCTTTTATTTGGATTTGGTCTCTGTTTCCCTAGGATGATGAGCACAAGCATGTGCCAAGTAGCATGCAATATGTCTTGGTAGATGATAGATTTGATAATGAAATGCTCTATTCTCATAATCTAAGACTCAAGTGTCTTGAAAATTTTCCATTTGAGAAGCACTTTGCCAAAAGATCCTTACTAAGATCTATCTCAACACAAATGTGAGCAAATGTGCATAATCCCACCATAGATATATCAAGATCTACTTTGAAGTAAGTGTCCCAAGAGTTCCCAATATCCTCAAAAGATGATATATACAAGAAATGTAATGGAAAATTAGGATTGTTGAACCCAAATTGACATTTTAGCAATTGACATAGAGTTAAGATTAAAATCCAAGAACCAAGAAGTTATAAAAAGTCCTACATTTCCCAAAAACTAGGGACCCTCCTTAAAAAACTATATGATAATCAACATGATCATAAAATTGAAAAAAACAAAAACAAAGAAATATATCACAATTATTTGTCCTGGATGAATGAATCCATTGAAATGAAGTTGATGTGGGAGGATAATACCCATTACATCAACAAATAGTTGCATCTTTTGCATATAGTGAATGTAGATGGTTGACCTTTGGCACTATAATCTCCATCATTGTCACCTCCTCAACATGCTCCACTATATAAGAATAAGAGATAGGTGAAGGGTTTGACGTGTTTGGAGTGGTATATTATTGTTTTTTACTGCATCCCTAAAATACATCCGAGTGCCCATCACTCCCCCGTGAAATTACAGTGATAAGATAATAGTTGAATATGTGTAGATATGATAATAAAAAAGATGAAATAAATCCTCTAGTTGTTTACACTCATAAAGTAGGCTTTATTGGGAAACCAAACTCCCCAATCTATGCTTCAATTTATGCTTTAGATACAACACATAGCTATGAGAATTCATCCAGAGACATAAAGTGTTCCTAGAAAGTGACTTGAGCATGATTTGAAATTATGTCTTTTTATCAACATGTATCGACATTTTGTCAAACACTTGGAAAACATACTTGGAGTTGTCGTCAAACAATTGATAGGAAAACATCCTTGGAGTTGTCATCAAACACTCGATATGCAAACATTTTGTTGAACACTTTTCTAGTAAAATACAATTGAGTTGCAAGCCCTGTCACGTATACTCTTTCAAGGTTATAAAAACATTGAAATATCTCGACAATATTTTGACAAACCTTACTGAAAATAATCTTGAAATCAAACCCTTCATAGCATATACAATCAATTGCTAACAGATACTCAAAATTTGAAGGCAAATGAATGTTAAAAACTACATCTTTGAGCACGTGTGAATAGGCATATTAGGGTTTCTAACTATGAAAGTAGTGTTTATAAAGTCTAGAGCATTACATAATACAGTCTTAAAAGGAAGTAACTATAAAAAAAAGTGCTCTAATACCAATGATCTATGATTCCTAAGTGAGGACAAAGGACAATAGAGTCAACTAAATAAACATTGTTATGGTGGAAACATGTTAAAATTTAGATTGTCTATGACACCAAATTCTAAACTACCACACAAAATCATATAAAAACAATGAATTATCAATCACATGAAGATGTAAGCCAAGAATTGATAATGGAGAAACCCAATGGGTAAAAGCATTGATGTATTGAAAAGTTTCCTTTGGAATTCAGTTTTCAAATTTTGTAAGAAGGAAACTCAAACAGAGGTGAACTAAGTTAATGGATTCCTTTATAATAATAGAGAGATCTATGCGATGCATAGAAAAATACCCTTTTCTCATGGAACTTACATGTATTTATACAATTTATGAGAGATGTTTCCCAATCCATTGTGTTTCATTTAAATTTCAATTAGAAGAATGGTTGTGGAAGACTAACTGACTTCTTGCTAGTTGTTGGCTAGAAGAAGAGACATGTCTTTCCACGTCAACAATGTTTACTTAGATGGCTACTCATTTTTCAGTGGCATCTAACATGTATGTTGAATCATCAAGTGTCATATAACATGTATGATGATTTATCCTTGTTGAAGGATACGTTACTCATTGAGTCATGAGTTGATTGAAGTTCCATTGAGCGGTCAATCAAGGGTTGACTAAATAGTCAATTGTATAGTCCACTATAATCTAGCCAAGAACTTGATTGAGGACTATGCATAAGTATATTTAATGCCAATCAAGTCTTGGGATGTACCAGAGTTGTTATGGTTCAACCAAAACATGTGCAGGGTATAGGTTGGATGAGACCCTTTACAAATTATAACAAGCTTCAAGGCTTGGTTTGCAATTTTCATAACAATTTGTTACCTATCTATGGAAGAAGACAATTTCTTGAAGTTGTAATCATCTTCTACATCCATGGTATATGGGATAAAATTGTTAGTGAACATTATCTCTCATTTAACTGAAGAATTAGTGCTAGATCAAATGGTAGTAAGGTGTTTTATCATAAGAAGATGTTTTGAAAATAAATGATAAATAATTCAATTTTTTAAACATACTTCTTTGAATATCATCTTCTACAAACTGTATAAAATTTGAATAGATGAGGAAAATGTTCCAATAGTAAAATCCATTGGAACCTTTTATTTTCTAGAAGAATTAGTGTTTTTGTCAATAGACTAAACAAATGACCAACCGATGATTCACGAGACTAAACTTCAATGACAAGAGTGAAATGTGGATATATAGCTTGGAAACATTGGAAAAATAATTTAGCTCCTCTGAATAAACTTATTTTCTTCCCCACAACATTAAGACGACAAAAATATGTACTACTTTAATGCATGTTTTGACCATCAATAATTTTGTATGCAACTATTTGTATTGAGCATGTTGTCATGTAGCCAACATTTCTACTCTTTTGGTGACATAGTCAAAATCTAATTTTTTGAAGTGCATTTTAGAAGCATATGGTAGACATTCTTGACACATTTTCTCCTAATAAATTAGCATTTTGGGACAAATGTTTGTGCTCTATATGACATTTATGGGAGGGTGTTAGAGTTATTCTTTTATTATAATTTTCATACTAAGTTAGAAATATATTTATTACACCAAAGGTGTTTTTAAGGGGCAGTTCTATTCTGACCTTCGTCATCTGTCAATAGCCACTTGTAACCCACCTCATGTCAAACTCCATCTACCACTCCATCTACCAGACTTCCCCTGTATTCTTACCATTCGCAAAAGGCCACATGGGTTCAATCCTTGTCACCAATAAATTAAATTTAAGTGGCATGTCTCGCGATCAAATGCATGGGCTATGAAGATTCCCTTGTACTTCCGTGCAATCCCGTGGACAAAAGAGCTCATTAGAATCATCGTTCCAATCACACTTACAACCCAATGAACTGTGATAAAATATTATAAGACTCATAAGAGCTCATTAGATTTTTTTTTAATAAGAAATTAGATTAATAATCCTAAGTATTTTAAATTTTGTGGTGCTTTAAAAAATAATAAAACAACAAAATCTATTATTTTAATTTATTTATTTCTATATAAACAAGTTTTTTAATATATATATATATAATAATGTTTTATTTATTTTTATAAATATACGATTTTTAATATATATAATAATAATAATAATTTGAGATATTTTATATGTTATTAATAGTTTTTGAGATATTTCACATGTTATTAATATATAGGTCTATTTAATATAGATTCATCATCATTTCTAATATAATTAAACATATTAACTAAAATAATTTAAATATTTTTTTTTTTAATTAATAAAAGATGATATAAAGATTTTATACATACATTTTTAATAGAAATTAGGAGAATTTATATTATATGAAAGTTCTAGCTTAAGCTATGTAAATATATAGGTCCATTTAATATAGATTCGTCACCATTTCTAATACAATTAAGGATATTAATTAAAATAATTTAAATATTTAATCTTTTTAATTAATAAAATGTGATATAAAGATTTTATATGTACATTTTTAATAGAAATTAGGAGAAATTATATTATATTAAAGCTCTAGCATAAGCTATATAAGAGAGTTACAAATGTTAGCATTATATTTTCAAAATAGCTCACTTTTTTTTTTTGCCAAAGCATAAGAAGTAGAGATTCACAAAGAGCGCATCCGATAGATTCTTACATGTATGTATTTTGTAAACTAGAACTTTGATCATTTTACTCAACATAACATATAATTAGAAGATATGATGACTAGTTTCCATCTCTAGCCCTTGGTTGGCTAGAAGGGTTTCCTTATTCCCAATGTCCATATCTTCGAGTATTTGGTGCACTATATTATCCTCCTTGAAGTCACGATGTACAAAGTTGGTAAACATGAGATTGGAGGTCATCAATTGGGAACTTTTGCTTAAGCTTAAACCAAATTTCTGAGAGAGTGACATTATGATTCCAAAGCATCAATCTGTTGATTGCGTTGAGCTATAACATCCATGATCATGGCATTCTTTTCATTATAATGATGCTCATTCTAGTGAACCTTAGTTGTAACTAAAAATATGGAGGGTTGGTTGCATTGTATAGTTTCCTCGTGCCGCCTATAATCCCTACAAATTTCTTGAACCTACTTGTAACCCATGCTTCTTGTGTTGATAATGGGATGAGCTATAATATCCATGACTGTGGCATTATTTTCATTATAATGATGGTCATTCTAGTGAACCTTAGTTGTAACTAAAAATATGGAGGGTTGGTTGCATTGTATAGTTTCCTCATGTCGCCTATAATCCCTACAAATTTATTCAACCTACTTGTAACCCATGCTTCTTGTGTTTATGATGGGATGATGTTGCTTGTGTTTAATAGAAATAACTTTTGATTATTGATTGGGTCTTAGGATCCAAAAATTAACCATGCAACAATGAACAAATCTAGGAGAGACTGATTAAGTGAACAATACATGAGAACAAAGAACCCATGAACTTATATTCAAGAACTATGGGAATCAAAGTACCAACACAAATTGAATTCAACTACTATGAAAAAAAAATCCACAAGTCAATTAAGGTTCTTACTTGGCCACTCTTGATGAGGGAAATCATGCTCCAAACTACAATGCTCACAAAACAATGAGTCCATTATCCCACCTTCATTATGTTATGTCTTAGATCAGAGTTCAAAGGATATATTTAATTGAATGATAATCATGCGATGAAGTGGATTAAAGGTCCTTTCATATCCATGAACCATGTGTGCATTCCAAAGAACACGATGAGGAGACATGTTGAGAATAAAAACACTTCCTTTGGGATACATTACAAAGGAATAGGGAAAGGTTTGATATTTTGTTGCCCCATTGACCCTAAGAACCCCCTCTTTTAACATTGCTGACCCATTAGAAAACATGTCTACTTGGTGGTTCTGCTCCCTCGAAACTTGGAGGAATGAATTGTTTTTAAACCCCTTTACCTCATTAAAATCCAAAGCTAGAATGGACGCTAGAGAATAATAAATTGGAAGGGATTTCTTAGTCATTTGATTGATTATTACACTTGAGTCTCCTACTACAATCAATTATTTTATTTGGAGGTTAGCTATTATTCTTAATCCTAGAAACAAAGCATATGCTTTTGCTTGGTTAATAGAATATTTTCCTATTGGAGTTACTTCACACACACCTAGGATTTCTTTTTCCTAAGGTTTTTCCTTGTTTATTAGTTATAATTAGTCATTATCCAGTCTCCTATAATTTAGGGGAGAATATTCCACCTGGAGAATATTCTCTTTCAATTGACACTTCAGTTTGACTAGTTGAGTTGAGTTTAGATGTTGCATTGGTTTTGTCACCATGCAACATTGGGATCATCACCATGCTAATTCGACCTTGCCTTGGTATCATCACCAAAATGGCACATTAGCCTTGATTCCCTAAGTTAACTCCTCACTACTCTCTGTTCAGTCAGTTAAATGAAGACTAGTTGACTAGTTAACTCAACTAGGTGTCAGTTCACTCTCGTAACTACATGAGAGACTAGACTAGGTGGAAGTTCACTCTCGTAACTGTTGGTGTGTGTCCATATCATTCTAGACCACCACTATGGCGCATTGGTTATCCTCCAGTCGAACTCATTGAGTTATACAGAGTATATCATGTGTAAACTATTCATTATTCACAATGGTTAATGAGAATTCTTTCATTCTTTCTCTCCTTCTCCTTCTTTCACCAATTCTCTCTGCAAATGTGTCTATTATTGTTTATCTAGATCTATTATGTGTAGGTTCAACACATTTACATGGTATCAGAACCGACGGACTGCTAAGCAAAATCTACACCAAAAAAATTTGCAGGTACAAAAGATTGAAGAGAACAAAAAGATGGATTATTCGTCGGAAATACTTCTCACTCGTCATAACTATTTGGAATGGAAGCCAAAAAATATGCTTCTTCTCAGATGCAGAGGCTTGTACCAAATAACTATGGCAATGGAAGTAGAGCCTGATTCTGCCGATGAGAAAAACAATTTTCTCAATAGACAAGATATGGCCATAGGATGGATCGTCTCGTTTATTTCTCCTGAAATTCTCCATCAAGTATATGATGACTCACAAGAATCAACTCCAAATGAATTATGGACCATATTGGAGGTTCTATTTGGGAATAAAGAAGATTGTGAAGATTTCATGCAGGAGGTTGAACAGATAGAGCCAGAAGAGAATCCATCAGAAGATCAAACATTTTATTCTGAAGATTCTTCTACAAAAGTATTTGCACAAATTTGTATTTCATTAATTGAAGATGATGTCTACTCCATTTCAGTTTTGTTTTCTGAATTTCATGTGGAATATATATGGCATACATCTCAGGGGTCACATGCAGACATTTTTCTATGAGCAATGGATGCATCTCAAGAGACAAAAAGGGAGACGCGCACATCAGAATCAATTCTGATATTTTATGAGAAAAATTGCAGAAAAAAATTGGATATTTGAATTCCTCTTGAGAAAATATCCAATTTCAAAAAACAAATCGTCTAAAACGGAGTCCAGAAAGTGAAGTTATGATCTTTTTAAAATCAGCAAAATTTCAGCATTTTTTCGGAAACGGCTGCACGGTTTTCAAAGTTTCATCCAAACTTTATTTGGACATTCTACATTACAAGAAGATAAAGTGGATATGTGTGGACATCTCAATGGTGAATATACTTCATCAAATCCATGCAGACATCTACATCTTCAACAAAAGATTTAACGAGTACAAACTTACACAGTTGTGAGGTCTTCTTGGAGTGAAGGACAAAGTTGCCTAGAAACTGTAGTTCTTCTTTTTACATACATTGTACCTTGAGAGGGGGTTTTCCCATGAGGTTTTCCCTCTTTCCTCACTTTATTTTTAGTGTATCTTTTGTACTTGGATACCTAACACGACCTCGTTGTCGGGACCCAATCTTTATTTTCACCATAGTGATGTTCAGGGGGGGTGTTGGAGTTACTTCACACGCACCTAGGATTTATTTTTCCTAAGGTTTTTCCTTGTTTATTAGTTATAATTAGTCATTATCCAGTCTCCTATAATTTAGGGGAGAATATTCCACCTGGAGAATATTCTCTTTCAGTTGACACTTCAGCTTGACTAGTTGAGTTGAGTTTAGATGTTGCATTGGTTTTGTTATCATGCAACATTGGGATCATCACCATGCTAATTCGACCTTGCCTTGGTATCATCACCAAAGTGGCACATTAGCCTTGATTCCCTGAGTTAACTCCTCACTACTCTATGTTCAGTCAGTTAATTGAAGACTAGTTGACTAGTTAACTCAACTAGGTGGCAGTTCACTCCCGTAATTGCCTGAGAGACTAGACTAGGTGGCAGTTCACTCCCGTAATTGATGGTGTGTGTCCAGATCACTCTAGACCACCACTATGGTGCATTGGTTATCCTCCATTTGAACTCATTGAGTTATACAAAGTATATCATGTGTAAACTATTCATTATTCACAACGGTTAATGAGAATTATTTCATTCTTTCTCTCATTCTCCTTCTTTCTCCAATTCTCTCTACAAATGTGTGTATTATTGTTTAACTAGATCTATTCTGTACAGGTTCAACACATTTACATTCCCTAGTTCCCATGTAAAGATTGCTTCAATTTTTCATTTTAAATGTGATCCACTTATATGTGCACGGATCATGAGACCATTTAATATAATCCCTTTGGTTGCAACCAAATGTTCGACCACTACTTCAAGGTGATTCCATGGCTCTAGGAAAATCACTCATGAGAATTGAACCTTGCCTAACGGTGAAAAATCCCTCATTTTGAGTCATTGAATTCAACTCCTTTAGACGATATAAATATCTAATTTTAATAATAATTTAATTTATAATTATATTTTATACATTAAATTAATATATAGATTTTATTTATTTATTAAATTGACATATGAAATTTTCTTAATAAGCAGATAAGAAACTTTTTCAATTTCATACTCTCACCATGTCACTACTCATTCACCTATGCCGAAATTTAATACATTGTCTTTTTTAATAAAAACCACCCACATTATTAGTATTTTGTGTTATATCTAATTGTGTTCTATTTATGGACAAGTCTAAACATTTGACATTTTTACTTCTTTTTTCAGCAATTCTCACCGAAATCCATCGACTAGATTGTTGATGAAAATGCAAATTTTCATTACTCAAATTGCATAAATCAACGGTACAACTGATATATATATATATATATATATATATATATATATATATATATATGCAATTCCAATGATTCTTCTAAATTTCAGGCTTAATTTTGGGAAAAACTGGTCAGAAAATGTGACCAACAAAAAACTTCAAAAAGTCGAATGTTTAGACTACTCTTTTATTTATCATCCATACTTTGCTTATTTGTTTTATACATATTTATTTAAACAAATTTTAAAAAACAAAATTTATGTATAATGTTTTCATTGTACCAAGAGGTGCTCTATAGTCTAGTATGGGGGAGATGTTGTCATGTACTGTAA
>SNQJ01S0046848.1:25666-63455 GCA_010110895.2 Picea sitchensis
AGTTTGACGCATCGGAAATTCGGAGTTCTCGAGGCCATGAGAACCAGGACTTCATAAGTCCCGAAATCTCGAGAATCAATCCGGGCCGTCCGTCCGCGAGGACAGGTGGCAAGGGATCGGGTGCCTTCGGAGTTTTGTTCATCAGAGTTTTCGATGGTAAGGAAGTTGTGCAACAGGAAATCGCGATCCGCGATTTCCCGATGAGATCTGAGCTGTTCATGACGAGGACGTGTGTCAGAGGATCCCGAGGGATCGGGGTTCGGCAATTCGGGATTCTCGATGACAAGAAACTCACGACAGAAGGAATCGCGAAATCCTGAAACGCGACGGTCCCCTAGTCATAGCACTTCAGTGGTGGACAGGTATCACTCCACGCCATCATAAGGAGTGTGGGACATAGGCCCCAGAACAAGGGACAGATGTCGGAAGATCAAGCTTGGTCGTGAGTCCATGCCAAGTGGCATCAGGGATCGGGGAATCAGAATTTGCGAAGGCTTGTGCATCGCGATATCATAAACCCCGAAACCCCGATGGGTAGTTATAGAAGCTGCGGACATATGGTAGAAGGTCACATGAGAACGGCGCTAGCCTAGAGGGATAATGCGTTAGGGGCATATCGGGGATCAGAGAATCGCGAGTTCCGAGGACTCGTGAATTGCGACATCGGAAATCCTGAGACTCCGATAGGAGTTTCCCCGAAAGGAGATAAGACCACGGCCGTAAAGGCAGTGAGCCACAGGCTTGGCCTGGGGAGCTAATGCGTGAGGAGCGCATCGGAATTTGGAGGATCGCGAGTCATAGGGGTGAATGAGTTTTAACCTTAGAAACCCCGAATCCCGATATTGAACCAGGGATTGGCATTTCGCTAATGCCGGTTTGTGGAGATTTCTCATTTGTGGGAGATTAAACCCATTTTTTTTTAAAATTACGAAAGTGGGTGTGTTACATGTACATACATAACATTACATTAAAAAATAATAAAAATACAAGTTGGCTCAATTAAATAGGCTTCATTACACATTAAACACACACACACACACACACACACACACACATATATCAAAGAATATCTAATGATTGCAATAAAAACATATGAAGGAAAACAGGCTCATTCTCTAAGTCCTTTGGCTATGTTGGCTCATCCAACCAGCTCATTGGTGAGGGGATGAATATAAAAAAATTCATTGCAGAAAACCAATTTATCCCCTGCATTGCCAAAGTATAGACCTCGAGAACGTTTCCCAAAATCACTCTTGACCTCATAGACAACCACCCAGTTGACCAGGATTACAAACATGTATGAATAAACAAAAGTCGAAACAATTGGCTCTCTGCTTATGAATAAAGGTATAAAGTGCATTGGATAAATTGCATTAAGAGAGTAATGATTGGGATGGAATAAATCTACGGTACAACCATTGATTATAATAAAAGAATGCATGTTATTGCCTACATGAGCCATTAAATATAACATTCTTTCTTCCAATGTACGTTGTTCATCACAATTAAAATATGTTTCACTCTGCCTTTTATGTTACAAGTTACATGTTTAACATTTATCTCTTATTACACCCAAGGTGTTTTATAAAGGAGAGGTTCCTCCCAAGGTTTCGTCGTTTGTCCAAAGCATATCAAAACTTGCCATATGTTACTATTATTCATCTACAATCAACGAATCAATTATTTCCACATGTCTTATCTTTCACCCACTCGAACTCCAAGTGGTGGCTTCTAGGCTTCCTCTACATCCCTACCCTTTATTTTCATAATCAATTCCAATCCATTTTCATTTATGATTGCGCTATGTGACTGATCTACGGCTTCCTCCCATGGAGTTTGAGTTTAATGTGTAGGCTCCAACGGACCATCTTCAAAAACCATCGCCTTATATATCCTCTTTAATTCAAATGCTCCACAAACTAGACCCACTCTGGCCATATATGTTCCAAAGAACCTGAATCTCCTTCGGTCTTCTTCTTCATAATGCGCATCTTTTGCTGATTTTTCACACCTTTCTACTTATTTTTCACGCTTTTCTTCTTCTGCTCAGACTTCACACTTTCCTTTAGTATGGACAATTCCTCAGTAATACGATCAATTTTTCCTCTTAAGCTTCTTTTGAACTCTAGAAAAATATGGGCTATCTAATCCTTAATGTTCTTCGGGATTGTATTCTTGTTATTGAGTTTCATTAACGTCTTGTCCAAATAATCTACATTATCCTTCAATATATTGATCAATTGCCACTAAGATTCGAGCATACTCATCAATTTTGTGACTTGTTCTTTTGGCCGAAGATCGCTCGGGCCTTCAATATCAAACTTCATTCATTTACTCTCCGACTTTTTATCAAGGCCAATAGTTTTTTGAAGAGTAATGCAATGGTCTTGCTCTGCGACCTTTCAGGCTCTTCCTGAGATGAAATTTCGAACTTAGAACCATCCTTGAAATCCTTGCCTTCGTTTATTTCCTTTCCATCCATCTTAGAAAAAAATCCTCATCATAAGACTCAAAGGGAAGTTGATGATCAACGAAAAAGTACATGTATCCCATTAGTAAATGCAAATTGTAGTGGCCATATTAATTTAACATCAAATAATTAATCAAATTAAATAGTAACTTCTACTTGATTTATGAAACTCGGTAATTTCTTATAAATTCAGCGCATACGCATATAAATTGATCAACGAATAATAAAATTCATAATAGAATAAACAAATACATAATTTAAAATACCTGGGTCTAATGCTAACCCTCCATTTTCTTCTTGTCTTGTTGACCTTCCCACTGTTGCCTTGCCCAACTTGAATCCACGGACCAACTCTGCCCAAAACCGAGTTTCCACCCTGCCAACTAGGACAACTACCTAGCTCCAGGATCCCATATGGATATCCTGGCCCCCGTGCCCAAAACCCCCAGCAAACCGGTGCCCCCTGTACTAACCCTTCCCGACTATAGAACTCAAACTCTCCTCTCTCTATGAAAATCCAAGAGAACCCTCCAAAAAAAATATTCCCCGTAGAATCCTCCCCTTCCTTCGCAACCTCCTCTGCTCCTCCCCTCCTCCACCACCCTTTCTCCTCATTTATTTCCTTATCCCTGCATTCATTCCCTTATCCACATATTTAATGCCCCTTATCCAATTTATTAATGTTCCCTATCCGTTTATTAATGCCCCTTATCCCTTCTGTATACGTAACCTTTTTAATTTAAACAATATAATTTATTAATCTTTTTTTTTAATTTATTACCCTGTTCATTCAATGTGATAGGTAATTAATTTAATTAATTAATTAATCAAAATTATAACAATTAATTAATTAATAAATATTTAATTAGTATTATTATGCCAATCTTGGTTTGGTTAAAACCATGTTAAGACAATTAATCCCCTAATTAATTTTTACTTAATAATTCCTAAACATATATTCTACTAGGGTTGTTACATACACCCACCCTTCAGGAAACTTCGTCCCGAAGTTAAGGTATCTGATGGTACAAGGGAAAAGAAACATGGTTCACACATTCATAACAAGTAATGTCGACTTCATTATCGATGAAGTAAGTCAAAGAAACTCACTAGTGTATATGTACAAGAAATGCATGTAGCTAGTACATACAATTCTAAAATTGTGTACTAATAATCAGAAATATCATCCTTTAGTAATTTATGTATGCATCAATCAGGTCCCAGTGAGACTATTTAACATATAAGAGACAACAAACCTATCAATTATTTGAGAAATCCTTAAATTACTATTATCGGGTTCGACAATTTTATTTGAACTAGTGATTGTAGTTTAGTCAATGAATATTCATATATACACATTTCTCTTCTTCTTCTTTTTGAAGGAAAACATTAAATTCCACCACAAAGACAGGATCTCATACCTTCTCAACTATTACTACTCATCCTTCCTCCTAACACCTTCCATCTCCATTTAATCCTTCCTCACCTTCAGACTATCTTGGGTAAAATTATTACATTGACCCTAACTCCAAATGGGAACCAAGTAAGCGGAGGTGTGGCTATCTCGATAGCTTCCCTGGCAGGGCGTTTTGACAGTCATCATCATACGTCTGGGGGAGCTTGAACTAACACCTTCCTCCTTGACTTCGGGTTTTGGAGGATACACGATGGGAAATGTTTCCACCCCTCCTAATCATAACTGGGTCCACACTTACACAATGGAATATATAGTATGCTTGAGTGTTGTTTGGGGTTTTGTCATGGTTTATTCATTTTTGGGCAGTCTCACCAACTGAAATCCTACACTGGTCCACAAATCATAGCAATACATCAAGCCAATATAGATTCATACAATATTCATACCGCAATGTTTCTCGGTTAGTGGTCTGATATCCACTTTCATCATCATTATCACTTGGCTGTTTCATGTAACACCATATTAGTGCGTAACACCAAACTCATACATTTCTATGGAATTTATCATCATGTAATTGCATCTTATCGTAGAACTCAATTTGGTATCCACAATGCCGTGCAACTTAACATTAAGGTTTTCAGGTTAGAATTAGATCTCATAATATCCATAATTCAATTCCGACACCCATTCATAAGTTATCATTTTACCCAAAATAGATTGCATCATATCAACATCATCCTAATAGCATTTAAACATTCATTAAATTCCACATTCTCTGGCCATGTGCATCATATACATCATCATTAGGTAACATTTAAACGATTAAATGAAATTTACATTCACATAATAGATCACATTACATACATCATCATCAATAACATTTAATCATTCATGAGGTTTATACATTTAAAGTTTAGGTGTATCCTTAATAGTTTCATTGTGACTAGAAAATAAAATACATAGGCATCAGGTAATCCGAGTTTGTCCTAAGTCAAAGATTGATTATTACATACACCTATCGCCCATTAATGTTCGGGTGGTGGTAGAGGATAGTCTAGATGCGTAGTGTCTGACGTAGTAGATCATGGACTATATACGCCCGACTATAACTTGGTCTGAAGACGGTTCTTGAGTTGTCCAGGACTCTATGGTCCAATATGCATGATGGTTCTACCTTGAGGGTTCCTACGTCCGATACCTTCAATTCTTTTCAATTTAGTTTATATGATTCATTAGCAACATAATGGCGTAAAAACAGTCATGAAATACATTATGAGTTTTATGCAGTGGGGTGGAAGTACGAGGAGCGATATCTGTGAGGTCCAATTTTTCTCTTGGATCTGAATGGTCCTCTCATCGAGGTGACAACTTTGTTTCCCCTCGAGCAGGTATGGTACTCTTATTGGAAGGCGATATGAATGAAAACTACGGTCTCCCACTTCACAACTTGATTAGGTCCACAGTGATTGCATCATACATGGCTTTTACGCCTATCATGTGCTTCCTTTAGTCTCGCCTAATCTGAATCACCTATTCATCCATCTCACGAATCAATTATATTTATTTATTTCGGTCTTCTAGTCTATCCCAACTCAATGGCATTATGCATGGCCTCCCATACAAAGCCATTGATTGGTATTCCGATGGAGCTATGATAAAGTATTGTGTGACTAAAGGTAGGTACTTCTCCCTTGGGTTTGATTATCCATTACATACATCCCTAGCTAATGTTTCCATGACTTGATTTACTCTCTCAATTTCCCATCTGTTTGAGGATGATAGTACTTAAGTTCAATTGAGTCTAGCGGTACATTATGCATCCAAAACCTAGAAGTGAATCACGGAGTCCCTATAAAATGATCTTCTTAGGTATATTGTGCAAATGGATAACCTCACTACAAACACACGTGCCACAACGGTGACATCGTAAGTGTCTCTCCACCCGAGAATAAAATGAGCACTCTTGGTTAACTTATCTACTATCCCAAGAATGACATTGTCTATGGGATGTGAGTGTAACCCACAACAAAATCCCATAGAGATGACTTCCTTGGACGCCAGGAACATCATGTGGTTGTAGGAGGCGGCAATTGATGGTGGTGGAAACTTTCACTTGTTGAAACTCCGGGGCACTTGGCGGCCAGTGGACTACATGCTTCATGCCTACCCGGAAGAAGAGCTTCCTCATATCTGGATACATCTTCTTCACGCAGAATCGCCTGATAAAGTGCTCATGGGATTATTCGATTATGATGCTTTGAATATCTCCATTCTCAAGGATGTACATCCTTCCTATATATCTCAACAGTCTGTCTGCTTCAAGACTATATCCTTCCTTCATACTTTGGGTCCCAGCATCATTTCACGGAGGTTTGAGTAATACTTAAATACCAAGCGTACCGTTGGTTGTTACTTAACACACATGTTCCCCCGGATTGACCTTTAAGGTTACCAAGGAGAAAATGCGTGGTCTCCTACTCAAGGAGCATGTTGCAACTTGCATTTTTCCTTTCCTTTGTAATGCGAAATACCAAATTTGTACTCACTCATAAACTCGCTCCGCCATGCTTTGCTTTGGCATTCAAGTCTCTTTGGGTGAAGAGATGTTTAAACTTTGATGGTCCGTTTTGAGCTCAAAAGTTTAAGCCCCACAAGATAGATTGCCTCAAATTTTGAGCTAGCATTATGGTACGCCAACTCTAAATCATGGTCATATAGCTCTTTAGGCACAGCTTCCCTTAATGCATGGGCTATCCTCCTCCATCTGCTGCGTGCTTATGACCCTATTACTTAGCCCGAGACATCCAGGTCGCGGTGTGAAGTCATTTTCCACTCCGACACTTTCATTAGAGATTGGCACTAGTTAGTAACCTCTTAGCTCAATGAATGCCCTATCACATTCTTTTGTCCATTCATACTTGACCCCTTAGCGACGCAAGGGTGGTGATGGGATTTAAGCTATTTTTGAACCCTTCCACAAATCTCCGTTAATAACCTACTAGCCCCTTAGGCTTCTCACCTCATGGGCATTTTCCTGTAGCCACTCCATAATAGCGGCGCTTTTACCTTTCACAGGTCCACAAAGATTCCTTCATTGGAAATGACATGACCTAAATAGTGGATCTCTTTGGAAGAAGGAACACTTCGACAACTTCAACCACAATTTGTTCTCTCTAAGGCGGGACAACATTATTATAAGTGTTCCTCATGTTCTCTTTCATTCTTGCAATAGATGAGGGATGTCATCTAAAAGACTTGTACAAAGCAGTCTAAGTGCCTTACGGAATGCGTCGTTCATAAAGAACCATGAATACTGCTGGTGTATTGGTCAATCCGAAGGTACTACCCGACAAACTTCGTAATGTCCTAACAGAGTTCGAAAGGAATTTTTTGGGTTATCACCTTCCTTAATCCTTAAGCGATGATACCACGATGGGAAATCAATCTTTGAGAATACCGTTGCTCCTTTCCTTCATTCGAAGAAGGGTCATCTATTAGCTGACATTAGGTGCCTATTTTCAACGTAGCTTAGGTTGGGGATACATGTAGTCTATACACGGTCGTGAGGATCCATGCTTCTTCTTTACAAAAGGTGAGATTGCACCCGGGGGTGAAACGGAGCCTTATTAACCTAAGTCGATGCTCTTTAAGCTGCATTTGCAATTCACAAAGTTAAAGTATTTCATCCGGTGCAGTGCTTGGAGATTAGTTGCGGGGTTTAGCTCGGCCGGTAAAATCAAGCTCCCCATCGGGGAGGTAATACGGTAACTTTCGTTGGGAAGAGCATCACGAAATTACGGTAATGCAGAATGTACTGATCCAAGGAGGGTCTCTTACTTTCATTCACTTCTTCCACCACATACAATCGACACCCTTGTCTCAAACGTAACAACCCTCATAGTTTATATAAAGTAGCGACACTTTTTTCTCGTACACCACGGATCTCCTACATTTGATCTTCCGGCTGTCATCGACCTGAAACACCCTCTTTGCAAAACAATCTACCAAAGCTTCGGTGAGTTGCTAACCAATCCATTCAATGATTAGGTCCTTAGGAAGCGGTGACATATACCTTCAACACGGTAGTGCACCTCCCGGGTCTATATAATTATCGACACTAGGTCCCTCTAGCTTGTTTTCCCAGAAGCCATCTCGACTTGTTTAAAGTCATCGTTAACAAGTAGGCTACCAATACTCTTTTATAATGCAAATGGTGAAATAAAACTATCGTTGCAGAATCAAACAAAATCTTAACATTGATATGATTTAAGATACCTGATGACTCCACCAGCGTGGATTGATGCTTGACTTTGTGGGTTATTAACCGTTACATAAATCGGTGGTACGCTGGTTGATCTCCCCATGGTGCGTACTGCTTCTCTATGCACAAACCGGTTGTAACTGGGCAATCCGCAGTAGTAATGGGTCCTCCGCTTGTGAATTAACCGCGAGATTGAACACATTATTGTTGTTATGTGACTATCTCACGAAATGGTTCCTTCTGATCCCTCCTACTTGTTGTTCCCTGAGATGGGTGTGGACCTGTCTGCGTCATTAGCGATGAATGAGATGTTTTACTCACTACCATTGAAATACCTAATTCAACTACTCTAGGTGCAGCTCTATTTCCATAAAGAGGTGGCCTACAGATTCCTCTCTTTGAGAAATTCCTAGGGGCCTTCCCAACAAATCCAGGACAATGTGGAAATGTCAGTCTTGTACCCACGGTTAAGTTCATGTGTTCTTTTACATAATGCGCATTTTCCATAGTTGCTTAATCACGGTTTCCGTCGCCTATAGCTCTTATCTTAGGGTTCAATCCACTTAGATGAAGCGCTCACTTTGTCGTTGGTCATTATCCATACTCTGAAACATATTTGACCGGTTCCATAAATCTAATCTCATATCCTTCTAGAGTTATGTTTCCCTATATTAAGGCATGAAATGCCCTACATTGTTCCTCATGATATGTTGGTATATATTTCGCCGGAATCTCCTTGAAAGTTCCCAAGATCGTATGCGGGGTAGATCACGGTTTTCTTTCTAGGTTGCCCCCCCAGTTCAAAGCGTTATCTCTTAATTGAAAAATGGCAATCTTTGCTTTTGAGTTGGACGCATAGTCCCTTAAAATAAAACCTTGTCATGCCTTCCAACCAATGCTTCAGCGTTCAGCGAAGCGCGACCACGGCTTCGAAAGTTTGATCTTACGCAGTTGTTCGTGTGATGTCTTGATAGAGGTCATCCCAGGTCGCGGTACTTGGATTACGGATTCGGTGGTGAGTTCCACTTGATCCTAGGTTCTTTAAAATCTCATTAATGGTTTCGCAATGATATGAGAGCTGGATTCGAGGCGATGGCGGTGGTGGCTTGCTTGGTGGTGTGTTGGTTCTTGCAATGGCGGCTCCCCTACCGCAAGGCTCCCTCGAGTCACGACCATCATGTATGCTTTAACCTACATCAACCAAAGTTGTCGGGGTGACTTCCAGGATGTTTCAAATTCGTGCCACTCAAACTAGAAACAGGGTTATAGAAGTTTTCTTTACTTAAATACGTAAGCAGGACATTACTCGCTGAGGGATTGGCTAGGTTGGGTTAGGATTAAGTGTCTAAGCTTGATTTCTTCACGTAAGAAAACTATTGACCCTCTCTCCTCGTAGCTATGCTATCTTTGCGTCATACTCGCTAATTCCTATTCTTACTCTCCTATTGCATATGTTGCCTCCTTCCTGTTTTTCCTAGTCTAAGTCCTTTTAAATTTTGTCTTATAACTAAATATCCTCACGGTGCTTGAATGTGTGAGCTTTTCCCTAAGCATTAGTGTTGAAGCGTTGTCGAATGCGGCATTGAAGTTTAAGTTACGACTTTGATTGAATTGGAATGGGTGGAGAGACTTGGCGCTTCGGCAGGTGAATTAGTAATGCGGTCTCATGAACACGATGTATAGGTGGTTTCGGGCTTGGCCATTTGGGCTAGGTATATTTATTGTCTTGTTTGACTGTTGCTTTGGACAATCCGGGTTCTTCGCGGATACAAAATCAAGGTAAATAAGCCTTTACCTTGATTTAGAGTTGCATTCACTAATTAGTTGCTGGTTGGTGGCCTCGGATCAATAGGTTAGGTAATAATCCAGTTAGTCTTAATCTTCATCTTGTATCTTCCTAATAATAATACTACTCTTATCCAGACAATGTTACCATTAATCTAAATAAGTAAAAGAATTTATTTGTAAAGACTTATTAGGGCGCGTTGGTGTTAGTGTTGTTTTTAAGGCAGCAGCTTGGTGGGGTGGTCTTGGGTTCCAAACCCATGGCCTCTAAAAATTATACTTAACCCTATATTATTAAATTATTTAAATTAAAACTCATAATTATATATATATATATATATATATATATATATATATATATATATATATATATATATATGTTTAAATATTTAATTTACAATGATAATACTTTTAAATAAATTATTAAAACTAAAGGTGTATATAACACAAGCGTATTAATACTTTTAAATAAATTATTAAAACTAAAAATTAATATATAAAAAAAATGATAATTTAATTAGTCAAAAGGCGTATTAATACTTTTAAATAAATTATTAAAACTAAACATTAATATATAAAAAAATATAATAATATAATTATTCTAAAAAAAAAAAACTTACTTTCAGTTTGGCGAGAGTTTAATGTGCTCCATGGCATTCGTTGGCAGCCTTTAAGGCCAGGCTTCTGGCATGAGGCCCACGTTCCCGACCTCGACTCTTAGTACCAAAACCTAAGCTCTTCCTTAACCCTAACGCTCCTTCACTTCTGCCTCTTTCCTCTATCGCCTCTCACCTCTGCTTTGTCCCTCTGCTCTTGGCGTTGGTGTTGGTCTGGTTGTTAGCAATCAAGACAGTCCTTCAAAGCCTCACAATTTAGTGATAAGATCCCGAGCCATTGCTAGGTAAGTATCCACTACCCATACCGCGGTACATATATACGGAGATACAGCTAGATATCTTTTGGAGATTTTTTTGGGGTAATCTGCGATCATTTTCGTTTGGGATTTGTTTTGTTTGTTTTTAATTTTTGTGGGCTTTGATGCATTAGAAGGTACATAGGACGTTTTAGTTTTTCCCTGTAGCTCCAAAATCAGCCATGGGGTCTTAAATCTAAGCGTTGTATGCATGAGGTATATTTGTTATTATTAGGATTGCAATTATTATTATGTTGGTGAGAAGGATGAGCTCGTTCCCTGATGAAGTGTTGGAGCACGTGTTGGCATTCATGTCGTCGCACAGAGATAGGAACGCGGTTTCCTTGGTCTGCAAGTCGTGGTTTCGAATCGAGGCATGCAGCAGGTAGCGGGTTTTCATCAGGAATTGCTACGCGGTGAGCCCTGCTATACTCACCAGGAGGTTCCCGAGGATAAAGTTTGTTGCGCTCAAGGGGAAGCCCTATTTTGCGGACTTTAACATGGTGCCTGTTGGCTGGGTCGTCGATGTCCACCCCTGGCTAACCGCCATGGAGGAGGCATACCCTTGGCTAGAAGAACTCAGGCTGAAACGCATGGTTGTCACTGACGAGAGCCTTGAGCTCCTCGCGCATTATTTTCCCAATTTCAAGGTTCTCGTGCTTACCAGTTGCGACGGCTTCAACACGGATGGTCTTGCCACCATTTTCGTGCACTGCAGGCACTGGCCTCGCCTTGCCTTTGTTCCCTACTTGTTCATTTCTTTTCAAAGCTTTAGAACAATTGAAGCATGCGAAGTTTGGTCACTACTGGTCGTTCATGTAGCAGTTGTTTCAGTAATAACCTAATTCATAGTGCTTAATCAATAAAAATTGAAGTGAGTTGTGCTCTTAGTTTTATTTTTCTGGGGGTTAGTTAATTGTAAAATGCTTTCTATCACAAATGAAAACTAAGATTTTACTTCGTTGGCTTTAGGGTTCTACATGTGGACTATAAAATATTATTTGAAGAAATTTGGCATGTAGAAAAATTTCTTCGTAGAAAACATGCTGACGGGTTGAATCATGTGCGTGTTATTTAAAATTAAGCTCAATTGTTAAAAGGCGAGGAGCAATCTGGGTTTGAGATCTTCAAGAAATGAAATGATTATTTATTTCTGTTGAACTCGAGCTATATGCAGTAATTGACATTTGGCAGTAGGCTACTCAATACTCTTCTAGAAAATGATATGTCTTAGAGTGAATTATGTAAGTCATTCGTGAAAGTGATCTAACCCCCGGTTTGTTGTCCTTCACCACTAGGGGGGACATCTATTGTTCTTGTAGCTCGAATGTTTAAATGATATTTGAAATTGTGGCAATTTCATTCTGTTATCTAGTCAAGCATATCAAAATCGTCTCGGTTTTAAAATTGTCTAAAGAAGTCCTATAGACTAAGTAGGTCTGCAAAGGATGTTAGAAAGTAAACATAAACATAGACATCCAGAGGGGCCCGACATGTGCTAAATGCAGTAGTAAAGTGGAAAATATCATGAAGGTGAATGGGGGAGTTAACACTGAAACATTGCATGAAATTTGAACAGACAGTCTGAACAACAATGGAGCTTGAACACCCAGTCTGAACAACGATGGAGACTCGGACTTGGGATTCATTTCACTCAGAAATTGAAGTGAATGATATGCCCTTTTTGGACAGAGTTAGGTTTGTTTGTGATGTGAAAGTAGAATCTAAGGTAAGCTTACCCTACGTGATTCTCCAGTTGGCATGATGGCTTTCAGTGACAGAGCCTTTTACCGATGACAACATGCTCCATAAAATGGCACTTCCCTGTCCAAGTTTTGGTAATGGGGGTGAAAATTAGTGATCAATTACATCTGTTGTTGTACGAGTTAATTGTGGTCCTTTCTAATACTGACCATCTTATGGTATTAGCTCGCTGAACTATTTACAAAGATGCCCCATGAGATACTGATTCATGGTCATACAACCAACTGTATCAACACATGTCGTTGGAAGAAAAAAAGAGAAAATTCAAAAAAACACAGAAAATAAAAGAGAAAAATTTGGTTAATACAAAAAGTTTGTAACAACCCTAGTTGTATTCATATTTCACTTGTTTTACTTTGGTAAATTTGTTTTTACATTTTCAATATGTATTTCTTTTATATTTATATTTGTGTTAAAATTTCTGTGTTTGGTTTGCAGGTTAGGCGGAGCTGGAGTTGGAGCTGGGAACTTGGCCCTTAAGGCTCTATATTGTGAACGAGGTGCTCTGATACCATTTGTAGTGGCCATATTAATTTAACATCAAATAATTAATCAAATTAAACAGTAACTTCTACTTGATTTATGAAACTCGGTAATTTCTTATAAATTCAGCACATACGCATATAAATTGATCAACTAATAATAAAATTCATAACAGAATAAACAAATACGTAATTTAAAATACCTGGGTTTGATGCTAACCCTCCATTTTCCGCTTGTCTTGTTGACCTTCCTGCTGCTGCCTTGCCCAACTTGAATCCACGGACCAACTCTGCCCAAAACCGAGTTTCCACCCTGCCAACTAGGACAACTACCTAGCTCCAGGATACCATATGGATATCCTGGCTCCCGTGCTCAAAACCCCCAGCAAACCGGTGCCCCCTGTACTAACCCTTCCTGACTACAGAACTCAAACTCTCCTCTCTCTGTGCAAATCCAAGAGAACCCTCCAAAAAAATATTCCTCATAGAATCCTCCCCTTCCTTCGTAACCTCCTCCGCTCCTCCCCTCCTCCACCGCCCTTTCTCCTCATTTATTTCCTTATCCCTGCATTCATTCCCTTATCCACATAACTAATGCCCCTTATCCAATTTATTAATGTTCCCTATCCGTTTATTAATGCCCCTTATCCCTTCCGTATACGTAACCTTTTTAATTTAAATAATATAATTTATTAATCTCTTTTTTTTTAATTTATTCCCCTGTTCATTCAATGTGATAGGTAATTAATTTAATTAATTAATTAATAAATATTTAATTAGTATTATTATACCAATCTTGGTTTAGTTAAAACCATGTTAAGACAATTAATCCCCTAATTAATTTTTACTTAATAATTCCTAAACATATATTCTACTAGGGTTGTTACACAAAGGAACAATTACCCTGGGGAGAACACCATTTCCGCTGAATTCCAAAGCGTTTTCTAACGAAAATGTTGGAGATATATGCATATTATGTGAAAAAAATGAGACAGATTTTCCATGGATTATGCATGTCTTCAGGCGCTGAAGAAGCAACAGGATTTGTTGAGCTCTCTGTGCAAGGGATTTTCTTTGAGCAAAATTTTTGAGTAAATTCGATCGAAACCGCTAATGTATTCAGGGGGTTTACATTATTTGGAGCGGTGGAACCTTAGGGATCACAGTTCAGCCTCTAATAGTGCCATGCAGTACCATGCCCGGCGTTTGATAGATGCATGCAAGTTCGTGGAAGGCATATATCAAGGTGGGGTTTAAACCTAGGAGTAACGAGGATCATGATTTGAAGTAGCCAAGTAGTAGTGAGGGCTTATAGTGGAGTGACATTAGGCTTAAAAGTGGTGCTAAGCCTATAAAATTGTGGAGTTGTGGAGCTATAAAAAAAGAATTTTGTGGTAAAATTGTGGAGTTAGTAATTGAACATAAAAATGTGATATATGCCTTTTTATAATAACTTTTATTTACAAAATTTAATCAACCAAGTATCGAATAAAATATTTCCATTTTTCATATTTCACAAAATGTTTGACATTGCTTGGATGCCTAAGTGGCATGAGTTATCCTTTAGGGTTTTGTTGAAAATATAGAGTTAATTCTTTTAATGTTTCATTGCAATGTTTTTAATGTACCTACAACTTCGATTACCATTGAGAATCTGATATACATCAGTATTACGTTTTGGGTGCATAACAATGCTAAGATTGAGAGGAAAATGTGCTCTACTCAAAACTTTGAAATCTTGAAAACAAAATAGGGGCAAGAAATTTGACCAGTTGTCTTTGTTTGGTCTTCGCTGAGGTACAAGCTGCAACAACATTAAAGTATCTCCTATTTCTTTTTCATAACGAGGAAAAACAGAAAAGACGTTGTCTGTATTGCTCTCAGCGAAATCATAACTTTATAATTTATAATGATAACTTTATAATAAAAAATTGTAATCAAGTCATAATGCTCTTATCTTCATAACTTTATTTTGTTTTGTATAAGGTGGGATTTGGTTTAATTTTAGTCTCATTTAACCTCATGCCTTTTTAAGGCAATCTTCTAGCGATATGGAAAATTGATTGCTTGCATGCTTTACATTCTTAATTGTGATATTGCATAAAAGAAATACCCTATTTGAAGTTGTGATTGGTTGGAATAATGGTTTTGTTTTTCTCCCTCCTACCTATTTGATGCATTTGTATTTAGCACTGATCACTTGCTTAAATTGATCACATTGGATTGTCACAAATGAAGCTTGCAATATGTCTAATTGGCATTGTCTTCTACCCTCTATTGACCACAGTGTCTAGACCAATTATATATGTAAGATAAATTCAAACACTTTAGTGGTGGCATGAAGGGCTATACAAGAAAATCAGTGCATTCTCAATATCAGTTTGTTTCTTTTGTCGTTGCATGTACCTGGAATGGAGATTTAAATTAGTTCGTTCTCAATATCACTTTAAATCCTCTCAAAAACAAAATCTCATGGTCTTGAAACAAAGTAACCATGCCAATTCACTTCGGTGTTTCCTTTCCCCTTCTTTAGGGGTATGCTAGTTTAAGTTATATATAAGTCGTTTATTATTAATATAGTCAAGTTATCTTTAAAATTGGGTATTAAGGATATGGTATTTTGGTATGAGACAATTTTCCCCTTTATATATTGTTATATTGAATGTTGTATGTGTGAATCATATCATTCTATATTTTAATAGATTATATGTTTTGCATTCTCTATCCATATTCTTGTTTCGTTTTCCTCATAGTCGGATTTATTTTTAGTAGACAAACCATGACTAATTAAAAAAAACAAACAAAAAGAAAGATGGTAGTAGGTAGTATGGAGATTGCCCCAATGGTCATCACATTCCCATCAATGGCCCGATGTAAGGAAACCATACCATCATGGACATAAGCTTTACAAAGGGAACACTTTGCGGTGTAACTATACAAAATTCATTTAAATTCACTCCAGTGAGCTTGTTAATGGAGTTTTCACTTATGTTAAACAATTTATAGAGGTCATCGATTTGAGTGAAGGGTATTGAGATTATCTCATCGTATCGTGTCATGTTTTTGGTAGATTTTAGATTGTGAAAACACAAATTTTGGTTGTGTGACTTGTTAATCAATATGCCATTTGCAATATTAATGTCTATCAATTCTTTTTTTTTTTAAGAAAAAAATAAAAACGATAAACTCAAAGGATGTTGATTATTAGAAAAGAAATCTTTAGAGGCATCTCCAAAAATAAAATGTAGAGAGATTGAGCTTTACATAATTGACTAAGGTTACCATCTTTTCTTGTGAGAGTTATGATGTGGATATGGATCCAATGCCTTCTCTTTTTATTTATATAATTATGGTTGGAAATCCATTTGGTAGGATAAAGAGGAATCATGTATAAGACAATTCGGGTTGGAAAGGGAAACTCGTGGGGGCTTTATCTTGTTGACAATTATGTTATCACGTTCATTCATAAAGGGGGTTTTTAAATTGTGAAAAATAAAGTCAATATATTGTAGGTATTGGGGGCAGGATGAGAGATACAGGGGGTTTTATAGGTATTGGGGTGTATAAAAGGGGTATCTAGTAAAAATACAGGTTTCTTTTATTGGAAAGATGTACTAGGAGGGGCGTCCAACAAAAGAATTTTGGGGGTATTTATTAATATATAGTGGAATTAGAGGTATTCTTTAATATCCCATGAACGAAGGTGTTATGTCACAGATTCACAGAGTGAAGACCCCATGGGGAAAATATGCCTCCATCTCATTCAAACAAAGCATGATGTCCATAATCAGCCACACCTCCATAAATGGTAGAACCCTAAGATGAATGGAAATATATCAAAAAGGAAAAAGGAAACTTTAGTGTTTCTTCATGTCCATATCTGATCCAAATGGATCCAAAAAGGCCTAAAATTTAAAGTTCTCAGAATCGAACGAAACCAACACCATCGTGTAGGGCTCTTCGTGTCGATTTTGAAAGTATATTCTTTTTCGAAAATAGACACCGTATGGTGAAGTTATCGCGATATGAAATATTTCTCGAATAGGAAAAAAAAGTCAAAGTCAAACAGTCAACAATCTGTACTGTTGACATCAATAGTATGTCATCATGACATGGAAGATGACATCATCATGATGTCAAGATGATGTTAGCATGATGGTGTGGCAACACTAGAGCATGACACGTGTCAGGCATTTTTGGCATTTTCAGGGTTGAGTTGGCACAATACGGATTTGACACATGGACTGTATAGACATTGATGTGGCAGTACGTACGATGACGTGGCCCACTGACAGGTTGACGAGTGGCAGTGACATGGCATACGGTGTTGACTATGCAGGCTGATAAGGTAGTGATGTGGCGTACGACAAGCTGACTGGACAGGGTGACTGAGCGTTGACTGTGTGTACGAGGCTAATTTAGAGGTGACACGTGGCCCAATCACAGGGCCCCACGTGGCACCCTGGATAAGGCCAATGTTGCCTAGGTCAAAAATTTTGTTTGCACTCCGACGGATTCGAACGCGTGATCTCCGGACATGGGCAACAACTTCACCAAACGCTTCAACCATGCGAGCTACTAGGCGGGTCTTGTTAGACAAGCCTCTGAAATAGCTCTTGTGGTGATGTGGCAGGAGTTTGGGGATAAGCCTCAGTCGGCGGGTGGCTAACCATGTGACCAAGGCATGACCAAGAGCTAGTTTAGAGGCGCGACAGGTGTTTGACCTAGCCCGAGGCCACATGGCACTCACACCTGACCAGGGACAAAGGACTAGGGCACAGACGCCTAGCTCTTGGGCGCATAGGAACTCCATATGACCAGAGGCCCGAGGAAAAGGGGCACGACCCATAATTTTTCCAAAGTGGGTGTAAAACTTTATAATTTGGATTTTTTATGGTTTATTATGCTGATTTTGTTGGATTTAGGCCCAAAAAGTGAGGATCTAGAGCCCGATTTGAGGCCAGATTTTGGGAGGAAGTTGGGATGTGACCCCCAACTAAAATCCTATATAAACCAGGTCGTTTTGACAACCATGAGAGGTTCATATTAGCAGAATTATGCCAAGTTGTGAAGTTCAAACCATTTTTATGCAGGGAAGCCATTGAGGAAGCGAACTTTGGAGGCCATTTCCGGGAGCTACGCTCAGCCTTTTTCAATGTCGTCAATTGTGTTGGATTCTTAAGGTCGAGCAGAACACAACCAGACCAGTTTGTAATCTAATTGATGTAATTTTGATGTACGTTTGAAGCATTGAAAATTAATAACAAATCCTACCCCACTGAGACAAAGGCCCAGAGACATAGGAAACTTTGTCGAACTCCGTTAACAATCTTTGGCATTATGGTTTGTTGTTCTTAGTGCTCATTTTCTATACTGCATTCTTTATGATGGTTGCAACATTCTTTCATTAAATCTTCTTCTTCTCTTCAATTTCTAAATGGTAAATCAACTCATGCATAAACTTGGCCATAGTTTTTAAAAGATCATTTTCAGATATTTGGTCACGTGGAAAGCACAACTTATAGTTTGTAAAACTAGCCTAAGTTATTAATTAACCTTGGTTGAACAAAGTTTGTACTTATAATCCTTGTACATAAGGTTACAAAATTGTTTATTAAACCTTCATATATATATATATATATATATAAAGTTTTTTTTACCAATAATATAAATTTTAAATGTTTATTTAATAAAAACTATGATATCATTAAAAATATATATATCAACAATATATAAAATAAAATAATTATCATTTTTATATATGATTTATATATTATTATTATTATTATATATTTTTGATCGTTCAAGTATTTATTTAATCATCCAATAAGATTATTTAAGATTAAAATAAAAATCAATGAAAAAAAAATCCATACACATATCTTATTCTAATTAAAAAAATCGATAAATAACAATTATATGTTAAACATTTTTTTTTTATATGTTAAACTAACTATGTGAGGAAGGTGTCGATAATTTGAAACTTGCACGTTAAATCTAACTTCTAAAATGAATATTTTAGAAACTTAACGATATTATGTTGTTAAAATATGGTGAGATTATAAAACATATATTTTAGAGTTAGTTGTGTAGGTTGAACTACCCCGACTTTTACAATTATTTGTTATTGTTTTTTGGGCAATTAATTAAAAGATTCGATTTTATTCACTTTTACAATTATATGTTGATATTAAAAGATTCGATTTTATTCACTTTCAAAATGTTGATATTTTGCCCAATTAATTAAAAGATTCGATTTTATTTTGTTTCAAAAAGTTTGTGGGGTACCTCATGTTAATCATCATTTCTTTGTTGAGATTTGGTGCTCCCTCCCCACCATCATTGATGTTGTGATCATGTTTTCAAACGCCGCCTCTTTTGTTCTTATCACTAAGAATGGTAGATGATGGCATGATGGAACCCCACTCCAAAATGTGGGGTGCATTGAGTTTGAAGGTGATGGTGACAAGTAATTATTCGTATTTTAATTTATTTTGTTAAAGTGTAAATCTGTATAATTTTGGTAAATTAAAATTATAATAATGAGATGAAAAAATATAATTTAATATTATATTTTTTCTTTATTTTATTTAATTATCAGAATGATAAACGTCAATATGTAAATTAATATCTTAAAATACAAGATATAAAATTTTGTCTATCCCACTATTATTTTCATCCATTTAATTAATTTATTGACCATCCCACTATTATTTCGATCCATTTAATTAACTTTAATTAACTTATTGTAAAGAAATAAGTAAAAGTAGAAGACAAACCTTTTCAATACCACTAAAAAGTCTCATTAATTTATTTTATTGATTATCCCACTATTATTTCTATTCATTTAATTAACTTTTTGTTAAGAAATAAGTGGAATTACAAGACAAATTCAATACCACTCGAAAGTCTTTGAATGATCCAAAGAAATATTTTAATAACCCATACTAAATATTTGAATGATCCACAAAAATATTTTAATAACCCATACTAAATATAAGGGATATTAAAACCTTGTTAAGGAAGACCCAACTAGCTACTTGAAGGGACTTTATGTAGATTTTTAAAATACCTTTTAATACCTTAAACAAAGCTCACGTAATATCGAGATCCCACTTTCTACTAAAGGTAAGTGACCTTACTTTGTTAAGGCCTAAGCATTTAGGGGGCTGGGGTTTGAGAAGCCTCACAGGGTTTAGGAGAGCGTTGGCGGCTCACAACCTTTGGAGGGTTGTATTAAATGATGGTTTATGGCAGCGAGTGCTCAAGGAGAAATATTATCCATATGTATCTGTTCATTGCTGGTTTCGAACAATGGATATACATAAGGTAAGAGGATCTCAGACATGGTAAAATCTTTTGAAATCCATTTATTTACTTTTACATTGGATGGTGTGGAGTCCCGGGGATGGAACCGCCATTATCATATGTAAAGATTGTATCCTGGAAATGGGGGACGCGACCATTTTGTCGGATGAATTGATTGCTACTCTAAACAGAAAAGGGATTTTCTATCTCTTTCAGGCACAAAGAACTCCCAACGTGGGGATGATCAACACGAATTGGTACACAAGTGAGGAACTTGATTTGGTAGGGCATATGCAGGAGGAGTGGAATCTCTACCGAAGGGCACTCATCAACAACGACGTTCTCATTCAATCAAAATCGGACTCCCTAAAATGGGTCGGTGGTAACAAATCATGCATGATATCGGTTAAGAACATTTATATGGCATTAGAAAACTTAAAATGGACATACATTTCTGGTGGCTAGCGGATGGCATCTTGGGGTTGGATGGTGCCACTGAAAGTAAAACTTTTTATTTGGTTACTAGCAGAGAATAAATTGTTGTTCTGGGGGAATCTTCAGCGCAGAGGTCTCAGGGGCTTGGGCATTTGTCTTTTATGTAAAAACAACGAAGAAAACACTCAACACTTATTTTTAGATTGCGCTTTCACAGTGGATGTCTAGCTGAAGCTCAAATCGGCCATAAACTTTGATGGCAGTTGGATAGGAAACAATATTAATGAATGTTTTAAATGCTGGTGTGCTACAAACCCAAAGCTATAGTCATTACCAGCCCTGACTTGTTGGTATCCGTGGAGGGAACGAAATCATACCATTTTTTAAGACAAAATCCCTTCGGCATGGAAGGTAGTACATCTATCGCTACTGGCATTAAAAGAATACTCACAAGAGAAGATAACCCCAGTGCGTAGAACTGGAACGACTCAGACAAATTTCGTCCATGTAGTTGGGTGGTTCAATGGAGTGGCCACATCGTCCAGATTAAACAGTGGAGTAGGCGGGGTTATAAAAATCAGCGAAAAATGCAACTACAAATGGTTCATAAACTGCGGTCCAGGTTCTAATACAAGAGCGGAACTCTTAGGATCTTGGGCGTTGTTTACCTTGGAAAATAGGATGTCCATACAGTCGATGCATCTTATAGGTGACTCCAAGATCATCATAGACTGGATGCGTGACAAAGGATGGCTACAAGTCATTTCTTTGGATTGTTGGAAGGAGCGAGTAAGTGCATTAATCTCTTCCTTTCAAAAAATCACTTTCGATCATGTATTTAGAGAAGGAAATCGAGAAGCGGACAACCTCTCAAAGATGGCACTCAAAAAAACTCCAGGGAAGCTTACATACTACCAATGCATTGAGATGCACGAAGGGCCTCGTCTCTTCTTAGACCTTTACTAGTTTTTCAGTCACTTGTTTGTTGTGTGTAGGTTTTCTTTCTCTCGATGGGATGAAATGAGATATATGTTTTTTGGGCACACAGTTATTCATATCTCAGAAGTGTGAGCTTGTACTCCGACATTACCCTTGGATGATCCTATTGTTGCATATTTTTTCTTTGGCTACACTCCTTACGGAGATGGGAACAAGAGAATGGGAGTTGAACGTTATCTCTGATTGGGTCCTAACTTTCTTAGTTTTGTAATGATTTTCTGGTGGAAGAACAATTTATATTACACCTCTAATATAAAGTGAATTTTTTTGAAGAAAAAAAAAGGTAACCTTACTTTGTAGAGGTACACCACATAGAGTTGATTGAAGAAGTGGGTATTTGATTTCCAATGACAAAATGTAAAGTGGTATCAAAGTATTGGATACATCTCACAATTAGTATGCAATATACTTATCCATATTGCTTCATAGAAGGTTATTCATCTCATTTAATTCTTGAATTTCTCTATGAAACTAAGTATTTTGTTTTGGTATCGAATCATTAATTACAAAATAAGTGAAGATAAATGCTACTAAAATATTATTTAATCAGATTAATGTTTTAGATCGTATTGATTTCCTTAAGTTATGCTCATGATAAGGAAGATATCCCAATAGGTCAATATGTTAATAATCCGATGAATCAATGGGTTAATGTTTCTATATCAAGTCTGATTCCCTAGCTCAGTGGCACAATGTCTCAATGACCTAATCACCCAATAGATTGATCACCATAATACCTCCATTGGATGTGTAGGCTTATAAGTCACTCTCGAGATACACTTGCCAAGTTGACACTTTGACTTATGTGACAACTAAGATGGACAATTCAACTCAGTGGAAGACACATGTCAACTAAATTTATGCAACTTTACTTCAAATATTTTCAATAATTTTCTTTATTACCAATTTCATTTGATTAGGTCTAAACATCTCATCCCTTTTTGAATATTACAAGTTTAAACTCCCTCAAGGGTGATCCTCAAACATGTTCAACTTATTTTAATTTCTATAAATTGTTACAACACTTCTACATATAAAATGTCTCTTTTATGGTCACAAAATAATTATGGAATAAAATAACAACATTTTACCTATATTATATGAATACTTTGTTTTAGATCCTTTAGCAAATCACGATTTTCCCAAAAAATTTCAATTATAACTTTGAAAAAACCTCAATGCCAACCTTGACCCTAATCCTACTATGTAACACACCAAATGCTATCATACCAATTATACAACATATCCAATATTTTGATGCTACTATGTGGCATATGCACAGTTCAACATACGAGTGGTAAGACTTATACCTTTAAGTCACCACATACCAAATGCATATTGAAAGGGCACCATACCAAAATGTAAGACAATTTTGATACTCGGATAGCACTATGAGGTGTATTAGCACGATTTAACCTTGAGATTCCATAATAGATTCCCTAGGGAGTGACAAGAAATGGATTACCTTACCCTTTTTGTAGAGGCGGTGGGAGATTCACTCACATGAACATAATAAATCCCAAAGCCTATTATTTGTCCTCACCTATAGTGATGCACGCCACAAAGGACGTGCTTTAAGTGGGCATGGCTCATGGGCTCCCTCCCTTTGCACTTTGCACTTTTTTTTTTCATAGTATTTGAATTTTGTAGAAGGATTATAATTGGATTATACATGAAAAATGAGTATAAGGATTGAGAGTAAAATGATTGAGATTTTTATAGTTATTAATTTTTTATAATTTTATAAAATTCTTAGAAATTTGAATATTTTTACAAAAATATTACCCAACATTTATAGTTGGTATTTTAAGAATTAATAAGATTCGTCGAGGTTTTTACATTTATAAGTATGGATCTTTAAAATTTTCTCAGATATGGCACCAAATAGAACATCATGGACGAAAGAATCACATTGTAGGGTTTCCAAATGGACTTCCCACAAAGCCTTGAATTCCTTTCAAATGAAGAAGAAATGAATGCACCCAATACTATTGTCTATGATATCGGTCCCAAAGAAGATTGTTTAAAACATTGAACATCTTCATTTTCCACAGATTAAATGTGGGACCATTAATATTGAAATTGAATGCCTCATTATTTTTGGCATTTAAGGGTCACATGCTCAATTGTGTATCAATCTTTCAAAGAAAGAGATCAATTTGTATTTGATAGTGAACTCATTGCACCGAGAGGTGCTTTCTACAACAGAAGATGAGGGTTCAGGAAGATATGTAATTTCTTTTGTGCTCAACATCGAGTTGACACGTAGCATTTAAAAATAAATAATTAATAACAAAAAAAATATTTCAATGTCGACCATAAATAAAATATTTCAATGTCCACCTTTAAATAAAATATTTGTATATAAAGTTTATATATATATATATATATATATCTTTGCAACTTGAGTTCTCCCTAAGTCGTTTAGACTCTTGAGGTCATGTGACACTGCCTTTCCTTAGTTGCAAGGGCTTGGCCAGCTTGCGCCTACTACAACCAGACTACACCTCTTCACTTAAGGTATGCCCATAACTTTTACTTAAGCTACAACAAGTTAGATGCACAACTAAGTCCAACACAACCTAGTTTATCCAACAATAGGCATGCACCCGAATGCAACCTTAAAACGTCCAACAGTACTAACACTTAGCCAATGCATAGTAATGCAAGGAACAATAACATTCAACAAACATAAAGCATCCACAATACACAAATATGGGTGGCACCCAGGACAGATGCCTTAACACTTTATTATATGAAGAATGTTTACAAGGTGCAACAGAGGAGTGGGACCAACTACCTGTGGCTCATTTACAGAGTACTATTATACTAAACACAAGTGCAAACAAGAACTATTAATCCAATCCCTAAAGCAACTGCAAGCCTGCCTCCTACAAGTCATGTCTCCTTCTCTTTGTCAGTTAACCAATACAATTCATTTCACTGTGCACAGATCTTGAACTTAGCACAACCACAAAACTCCTTGAAAGACTCTTGTTTGCAACTTCTATGCCTTAACACTTTGAGGTGTCCTCCTTTTATATGGGACTTGCCATGGACTTGCAAGCCCCTTCGTTCTAAGGTGGACCCAAGTGCCCACATCGTTGACTTGCTTCCCTTAGTGACTTGTCCACTGAGTGCCCATGTCTAACAAGTGTGCTTGGCAATGTGCCTAAGTTTACTCAACTCTAGCCAAGTGTGCTCAAGTTTAGCCAAGTGTGCCCAAGTCTACCCAAGTCTAGCCAAGTGGACACAAGTCGTCCTAGTGCACCCTATCTGTCCATCCAAGTCGTTCCAAGTTTTTTAGTTTATTTGTTTGACTCATCTCAGTTCGTCCATCCAACTCATCCCAGTCCATTCGTCCAACCTGTCTTGGTTGGCCCAGTCTGCATAATTGTGCCTAGATTTGTTCGAGCCCATTCAGTTGTGCCCAAGTGTGTCTAGCAGATGTGCACTCGATGGATGCTTACTCGATGGTGTACTCTCAACGAGTGCATCCCATAGTCACAATTCATGGCTACTTGTTGCCGAAAGCACTTCGACCATCCATCACAACCTCCCAATTTGGACCACCTAACTCTGTTGGTCCATATATAGTCCAAGCACCCAAGTCATCAAACTCTAAGCCACACATGTCCATCATGCGAAGTGCATGTTTTCGAACGAGACTTCACACGACAACCTTCTTTGCCGTCTCTAACCAAGCCTCTCTTAATGTGTTCGACTAGTGCAAGTTGTGATTATCTACAATGCACTTTATGTATCAACATGGATGCTCGAGTTATGTAATGATTTAAATAATCTTAACATATATCAAAATTTTTAAAAATACAAATTTATAATAAAATATTTCATTGGTTAAATAAAAATATAATTTTATACAAAATTATTAACTCTAAACATTCTTAAAAAATAAAGTTAATTTTTTGGGTTGGCTAAACCTTCTATCTTTTAGGTTTTTTGACCAATCATATAAATTTGGACAAAATCTTTATTTTCTGTTATTTAAATTTCATTTATGAATGCATAAATGAATTCAACTTGCTGAAAAACCACTCAAACTTTGACTATACAAACTTAGTCACTCAAATCTACAAATCCAACCATTCATCACAAAATTTCGAGCAAAATAAAAAAAATTACCAAAAACAACCCAAAAAAAAATAACGTTTAGAATACTGAAATTTTTACCTTTATTAATTTAGTCTAAACCTTAGCAGATATTATTTTTGCGATCCACGCTACCTAACAAGAACACGAAGAAGGGTCCTCAGTTTCCGACCAAGTATATAAACACACGTAGCCTTGTAAGCAAGCAGACCTCAAAGCTAGAATAGTGCCTGTGACGTGACTGGACAAGTTGATTCCATAGATGTCAGCAAACGATTGGATAATACGGATTTCCATGACGTGAGCACATCGCCTTATCTACAATGACGAGGCACACAGAAATCAATGAAAGTCGCGAACAACTGGCATGTTGTCGATTGCGCGCCATAGACGAAATTAAGATTAGGTTAACTTTCAATTAGGCCCTGCTAATCCCAACCATAATAAGGTGATCGACTCCTATAAAAGGGATGAATGGAGAGAGAGCTGAAGATCCCAAAGTCCTTGTATGATTGTGTAAATATATGTGAAGCACAAGTGCGATATCTACCATTTCTATTCCTGATATCTGGGTGTTACTAATTCTGAATAATCCTATCTGTTTGGCATAGAGGAAGAAATAAGAACAATGGGGTTGTTGGATAAACTGTGGGACGAAACTCTGGCAGGCCCTCGCCCTGAGAATGGCCTTGGTAAACTCAGGAAAACTGAAAGTACTAATTCTGCCATGGCAAACCCCTCCACTCCAGGTTAGTTGCTTTGCATGAATTGTTGATTTTTGTTTGACTATTTTTGTGAATATACAACTCTGAAAATTCAAATAGTATAGTTTCATAGATCCATATTGGTCTACAAGGATTTTGGCATATATATCGGTCCCCACCTGGGCTGTAGAGCACCTGGATTCTCTGAATGGAATTGGGTTAGTCCTAATTTTCAATATACCTAAATTGAGAGAATAGGGTATTCAATTTACCTTATATGTGATGGGTTTTGAACACTTACCTGTAAAGTGATGAATCCCAGACACCTGGGCTAAAGAGCAGACCTACCCTATAAGGGATGGATCTTGAAAACTTCCCTGTAAAGTGATGGATCCTGAAAACTTCCCTGTAAAGTGATGGATCTTGAACACTTCCCTGTTAAGTGATAGATCTCAGACAATTTGGCTATAGAGCTGATCTGGCTTCTTCCCTGTAATGATATTTATTTGCAATTTCATGTTGTAGAATTCTGTTCCGTGGAGATTTCTAGTTTTAATGTTCCATCATGGATTTGTTTACAGAGCTCGAAGAGGCTTTAAGCAGGTTGAGGGAACGCAGGGCGAGTGCAGACTTCCAGCGATTGAATGATGAGGCGAAACAAGTAACGCAGACTATCACCATTATGAAGCCTCCTGGTTATCTTCGTTCACTGTCTGTGGATACTCCCTCTTCCCCAGCAGCCTCAAGCCCTTTAAACTCGCCTTCTTCTCGTAAGTAGCCTTCATCTCTTTTCTATCGGTTTCTGTACCGTTGAATCAATGGATTTGCTTCTTTTCTGTACTGTTGCTTCAATGGATTTTCTGTACTGTTGCATCAATGGATTTGCTTCTTCTAGTTTGCTATGAAATTGATCAATCAGAGAACACTGGATTTATGTTTGTGGGATTTGAAATATTGTGTAACAGTGACACCACGAGAACGAGAGAGTCCATGGCGAAGTAAGATGAAGAATAATAACATGGCCGGTGAAGGGAAGAACGGATCTGAGAAATCCCAGAGAGCAGAACCCAGAAGCCCTACGGTTTATGACTGGTTAGTCTTTCACTTAATCACAGATCTTAAAATTATTATTTGTAATCTCAATTATATATGTGTTTGTGTTGGGAAATGATCATATAATAAGGGTAATTCTGTAGTGATGATTGATATTCCCAATTGTAACATTGCAGGGTAGTCATTACCTCCTTGGAAAGATGAGGAATAGTGGCCGAAGTGAATTCATTTTGTCTGCGGGGCACTGTTAATTGCCTGTGGATTGATAACGACGAACACTTTTGCATGATGGGAATACAAATCCAAGTTGTAAAGTTTGTAGAATTTGTTCCAGGTCGATGAGAATATATTATTGTAAATAGTTTCAGGTTTACAGTTTGTTCAGCGCTAGCCCATCAGTGTAGGTTTTTATGTGAGCGGAGAGGAATCACAAGCACAAGTTTATAGCATATGGAGTCTTTTTTTCAGTTGGATGAATGCTATAATCCCAGCTTCTTAGAGCGGAAGAAGGAGGTCATCTAGTTTTGTATAATAACTGTTATGTATATAAGAAAACCAGATTTACCAGAAACGAGTGCTGTGCTCTGATGGCCGAAGTCTGCGATTGCGAGTATAAATTATACTGTGTGCTTGAGGGTTTAAGTTTTCTGGTAACAAGACAGTTATGTATTTTCTGGTGTATTATTACTCTTGATAAAGACATTTGCCATCCTTCTTTTGCTATATAAAAGTTCCTAATCTGTGCTTGGTTTAAGGATGTATATATTTTTAACTATAATGGCAGTGCCTTTGGCTCTACACAGAGTGTAGGTATCTTTATGATGTGTCAGGACAATAAATTATTTGGAAACCAATAATATACTTTAATATAATGTCGGTGCCTTTTACTTTACTCAGAGTGGGGTTCCTTATAATGTGTCGTGTCGTGTCTGTCAGGACACTAAATTACTTTGAAACCAATGCTAGTCTTATTTATTTAATTATATGTCTACCAATTTTCTTTGAGGGTTGTTGACATTATAAATAATGTTTTATTAAAACTCGTAAATTTACAATTTTCTTTGAGGGTTGTTGACATTATAAATAATGTTTTATTAAAACTCGTAAATTTATATTCACTATCTAAAGTTTTTTATATATTTCTTATAAAAAATTTGTTACATAAAGTTTTAGTTAATTTTTTTATTTAATATATAAAATGTGTTGATTGGTAAATTTATAATTTATAATTTAGATTTTTTAAAAAGAGAATAATAATAATAAAAAACATTTTAATATTTTGATTCTGTAATAATTTATTTATTTATTTAATATATAAAGTGTTGTTGATTCTTAAATTTACAATTTAGTTTCTTTAAAAATAAAATAATAATCAAAAAAACATTTTAATAAATAATAATTATAAAAACATTTTAATAGTTAAATTATGTAATAAATGTAATATGTTATTTTCTATCCATAGTTGTTAAGTAATTAATTTTTATTAGTTGTTATTTTTATTTGATTGTGTTGGTAGGTTTTTTTATTTTTTTTATTTTATTTTTANATTTTAATAGTTAAATTATGTAATAAATGTAATATGTTATTTTCTATCCATAGTTGTTAAGTAATTAATTTTTATTAGTTGTTATTTTTATTTGATTGTGTTGGTAGGTTTTTTTATTTTTTTTTTATTTTTCCGTCTTGTCATGGTAAATAAAGAATAGAAAATATTTTAATATTTAGATTGTTTATGTTTTTTTTTTTCATGTCTATCAATGAACGTAAAACATTTTAATATTTAGATTTTTTTTATTTATTCATAGTTACTTTTTATTAGGTGTTATTTTTATATTGTATTTGTAGTTTTTTTTTTCTCATGGCATATGTAAACATTACATATTGTTACATTTTTTTTTTAAGTCAATATAGGATTTATATTACTTATATGAACATAATACAAAAAGCGGTGTCGTTAGTCTTCCAAAAAGAAAGCCAGATCAACTTAACACCTCACTAATTTTGCCCAATTTTTTTGAAGATAACTAAAACTTAAACAATTGAGAGTCTTATGAAACTATTACTAAACTTTTGAGACTTGACTGCTAACCTTTTCAAACAAGGGAAAAAAAACTTTACAAAAACTACTTAAAAACTAGTCGGCTACAACTACTAACACATGGTTTAGAGTTGATTGAACTTTCTTCTTAAAAACCATTGAAACTAGAGAACTTGGGGGTGAGCCTCGGATCCTCCCGCATGATTTTTGTTGTCTTTCTTGGTGGATATTGTCTGGACCTTTTGAATCTGAGCTGGAGCGCCTTGGTCGTCTGCAGGTGTTATGTCCATATGGTGAACATACCTCAGGGATAGGTGGAACAATGCTACCCATCTCTCTTGCTTGCTTTGTTGGTTTTTTTCAATTTCTACCAATAGTTTTACAATGGTCTCCAACCCACTAACGCGGCATTGTATATCTTCCAACATGGTTTTCAACTCACACCGATTCTCTCTGCGAGTCTCCTCTCGATCTACCTTTACTTTGCCTATCAACATCTTTGTGTGCCAAGCCATCTCTAGTGTTTTGTGATAGAAGGTCTCTCTGGTACGAGTTGTCCCTGTATCTATAATCTAGTCCACCTCTTGAGCTATCTTGGTTTTATCCTTGCTTTCTCGTTCTGCCTTAAGAAACTCCTCCCAATTTTCCATCGTTTGTTTTTCCTTCCGAGGCACTGTAGTTTGGTACATTCTCGCAACATCCCTCGCTGCATTCTCAATCCTTGTTTTTTTTTGAGAGCTTTCTGGATTGAAGTCCCTTAGTAGAATACCCTTTCTAATGGTGTATATTTCATGTGTGCCATTTTCCTGTCCTTTCCTATCTCTTGGCCTCTGACTCTCTCCTAGTTCAAGCCATTACTCTGCTCTTTTACCGAAAGAAACACAAAGCTAGAGCCACAACAGAACGCTAATCCCTGCGGGGTGTGGGTAAACCTAAAGAAACTTGGAATATAACAACCATTGGCATTAATGCTTGTTTCTCCTAATGATCCTCGCTTAAGGTGGTGGCTACGGACACACTGAAAACCAGGTGTGGTACCTCGTGCCATTATTTGTCCTTTGTCTTTTTCTCTGTCGCTTCTCCTAAAACATGCTCTGTATCTAGGATTTTTTGGTACGATCATGTCCCTTGGCGACGAGTTCTGCTTCGAGATTTCCTCCATGTTTACTCCTCTTCTACTCATGATTACAATATCTTCGGACTAAACTATCTCCCAAACTACTCTCTTTAAACTCCCTACTAGGTTGTACAGTGAGAATCCTTGCCTTCACCTTCCTGTCTAATCAACGCATGAAGTCTGAAAGCCAAGTGGTCTATTACTCATAGTTCCACTAGGTCCCACACCAGGGCTACATGACATTCATTTTCCTTGATGTGACTGTTGCTCTAGTAGTTGCGACAATGATCTTGTGTTATCAGGTGTTCACAATCGGATCTGAGTTGTGCCACTGGGATTCGAGTCCATGCCTCATCCAACATATTGTTGTCCCAATTCACTCCTTCATTGGCTAACCTGTTCGTCAGAGTGTTTTTCGACCTTCGAACCCATTTGAATTCTACAGTGACCAGTGTTTGTAGGTGCTTCTGAATTTTTTGGAGGATTTGAGCTAGATGCCAGTGTTTTGTTATCTTACCAATGTTGGTTCCACATTGTAGTCTTTTCGATGTTCTAATTACCAGAGCATAGTCTCCCTCAACTATAGCATTTGCATGGCCCTCTCTTATCAACGTCTCTAGTCCCTGTTCCAACGCCCCAAACTCAGCTGCATTATTTGTTGTGTTTCCAATGCTAATTCCATAAAGTCGAATGATTTTTCCACCACTGTCTCTGATCATTCCTCCCACGCTAGCCTTTCCGAGATTACCTTTGGATGCTCCATCGAAATTCAATTCTAGAATCTTATCTGAGGCGGGGTCCAAGCCTTGGCTTCATTGTGGATCTATGGGTCGCGAGGAGCAGGTCTGTTGAAACTCCAAACTTTCAGCGTTAACAAGTGCAACATACTAAGGTCTTGGGGAGACGCGTGGGTTTTAGGAGGGATGTTTGTGCTCAAAGCTACCTCCCTAACTTGGTTTTTGATAGACTCCACCACCTTAGTGATTGGAAGGGCTTCATTATTGAAGATTCTCCGATTTCTTTCCTTCCAAATTTTCCAAATGACCATCCTCAGAGTTAGTACCCAACATAAATTGACCAATTCATTTTCACTGAAGTGTTCCCTCCAATTCCCCAGAGTTGTTATGATATCCCCCTTTACTCAATCCATCTGACAGAGCACGATTTCTATCCAGTCCCAAACCTCTGCTGTGTAGGAGCACTTGTCTAGAAGATGGTCTCTTGTCTCCTCCCGGGCTTCACAGAGGTGGCATCTAGAGGGTCCATACATGCCTTTTTTAACAAGGTTTTCCCATGTCAGTGTTTTCCTATGCAGGATCAACCATTTAATTTTTTTTTATCTTCGTTCAATGTGGGAAGTTCCATAGTTGATCCCATTGGGACTTTGTGTTTCTCTGGTCGTGACTCACAATATAGTGACGAGCTTCATTTAGTGTGAATTATCCACCTTTCCTGCTCCAACGCAGTTGGTCCTCCTCATTAGAGATCAAAATATTTATTTTTCCTATCTCCTATTCTATACCTTTACCCTGAGAGTCCCTATTTCTATCTTGAGTTTGGATATTGTCCCAAGTTCTCCATTTTCAAAGATTGTCCCTTTGTTTCCAACACTGACATACTTTTATTTTTCCTTTTCCAAGCATCTCTTGCTTAATACTTCTCTTTCTTGGTTCTCCATCCTAGGTCCCTGCTACCAAGCGTCTTTCCAAAATCTAGCTCTTTGAGCATTCCTAATTTCCCATAAACTATGTTCTCGAATCCAATTTTTATTTCTCCAAGCGAAATTTCAAATGGCTAATCCTTCCCCTGTACCTGTGACTCAGATAAGCTCTTGAGGGGTTCTTCCTAGGGCATATTTTGTTTTCCATAAATTGGCCCATGGAACTGAGTTGTCTTTGACCCATATCCACTAGAGTTTTTCTCCATATGCCTCATTTGTCGTTTGTGGGTCTTGCAGACCAAGTCCCCATTTATTTTTCGGCCAGCGTAATTTCTCCTAGGCCACTAGTGCCCATTTTTTCTTGTCCTTTTCTCCTCTCCACAGGAAGTTCCTATGTATAGCTCCATTTTTTTGTAAAATACCTTTAGGGGCTGGAAACACCGACAGTGAATACGCTGGGATAGCTTGTAAAATTGTCTTCATGAGGATTTGTTGACCTGCAAAATTTAGGGTTTTGTAGGTCCATCTTTTGACCCTGTCTTGTAGTTTGATTATAATAACTTTCCAAGTTGTATTCTTACCTGCCTTATTTGTTAGGGGTACTCCCAAATACTTCGTGGGGAGTGTCTTCCTTTCAAAGCCCAAGATGTTGGAAACGTTCCTTTGAACTACAATGTTCATGTTGAAAAAGTATATCATGGATTTTGAGTGATTTATTTATGTACTTTAGGCTTCTCCAAAATCGGCTAAGATTTCCTTATAAGTTGTTGCGTCCGTGACTGTTGGAATTCCATGAAGCATTGTATCATCCACAAATTGTTGATGAGTGGTTGTTGGACAATCTTCATACAATCTGAGACCTTTTATAGCTCCTTCTTTGCTTGCAACTTTTATAGTTCTACTCAAACCCTCCATCATAAGAATGAAAATGAAGGGGGATGAAGGATCACCTTGTCTGAGACCCCTAGAAGGGTAGAATGGTTTGGCTGGGGTTCCATTGACCAGTGTTGAGAAACTAGTCATGGACATTAGGGTCATTACCCATTGGATCCAATGATTATCAAATCCATAGGCTTCCAATGTTTTTTCCATATAATACCAGTGTAGTTTGTCATAAGCTTTGGCAAAATCTAGTTGTATTATCATGCTGACGTTTTTCCTACTTTCCAAAGTGTGAATTATTTCATGAGCTTGAATAATGCTGTCCAAAATTTTCCTACCCTCCACAAAGCCTAACTGTTCCTTTGAGATCAATATGGGGAGGAGAGGTTTTAGTTTATTTGCTATTAGTTTTGAGATTATCTTGTACAGGACATTGCATAGGGCTATTGGCCTAAACCGATCCAGAGTCCTCGCCTCATTTTATTTGGGGATCAAAGTGATGAAAGTAGAGTTCAGAGCTTTAAGAATAGAATCCGAGTGTCTTGAATCTTCCACTATACCATAAATGTCATGTTTAACCACATCCCAACAGGCTTTAAAGAAGTCCACCGTGAAGCCATCGGGGCATGGGGCCTTTCCATTTGGCATCTCCTGGACCGCTTGGTCAACTTCTTCTGGAAATATTGGTTTCCTTAATTTTTTATTATGCTCCTCTGTTACCAATATATGAATATGCCTCAAAATTATTTGGATTGCTTCAGATTGATCTAGATTGGGTTCTCTTGCTATGTCCTAAAAGTGCTTATCTAGATCTTTTTCAATTCCCTCATGGGCTTCTCTCTCTATTCCTTCTTGGTCTCGTATTTTCAATATTCTATTATGATATCTTCGAGCTATAGTCACCCTGTGGAAAAACTTAGTGTTTTTCTCCCCTTCCTTTAACCACTGCACTCCAAATTTTTGGTGCCAAAGTATTTCCTCTTGCTTACATCTTTTCTCTCAATCATGATGCAACTGGCTCTCCTCTTTTTTCCTCTCCTCATTGTAGCCTTCTTGGATACACAATTCATGAATCCGACCCATTTTTCTTCCAGATCTTTTTTTGCTTGGTCAATGTTCCCAAAGACTTGTTGATTCCATTGTTTTATTTTTTTCTTTATATGTTTTACTTTTCCCTGAAGTATAAATATTTTTGTCCCTTGTTCCTGGATCTCCTCTTTCCACCAAAGCTTTATATTCTCATTGAAAGTTGGGTGATCAATAAAAAACTCTCAAAACGAAAAGCCATGTTTTTTGGGGTTCCTTGAAAGTTTGCCTTCAACAGAACTGACCAATGGTTCGAGCCCCCCATGGAAGAATGTTTCCTTCCATGTCTATACCTTGCATAAATATCGATTCCGAGATTAAAAATATGTCTAATATTGAGGCTACTTGGTGATGCAAAGAACTTCTATTGTTCCAGGTAAAAACACCATTACTAGTTTTGATGTCAACGAGATTTGTTTTTTCTATAAAGGTTGACAATACCTCAGCGTCTTTGTCCAATCTTCAGACTCCCCCTTTCTTCTTAGCCAGGGTGACAATTATATTAAAATCCCCTGCTAATATCCAATGAGGGTTCATATTTCGATCCCTGAGGTTTTCTAAGTCTATTAACATTTTTTTTCTTATCTTCCAGAAGTTGAGGACCATATACGTTGGTGCACAGGACCTTTTTTGAATTCCCTATAACTTGAAAAATCACTGATAAATAATTCCTTGTAGCTTCAACCGAGATCAAGTCTACTTTTTGAGGGTTCCACAGGGTGACAATTCCCTCGGCCGAATTTTGACTATCAATATCCAAAAAATTGTAAGTATTCCATTTTTTATTATTTATTACCTCTTATATTCCAAGTTATAAATTTCATTTTAAACCATGTGAAAGGGAGGTAGGGAACAACTTTTTGATCTTACTAGAATTTATCATAATCACTCCTAGTGCTTGCAGAACCACGCTGTTGGATTTTCTCCCCTTCTTTCTTTTAGATTGCTTTGGTGATTGTGGTTGTTTTTCGTCACCCATTTTGATTCCCGGGTTTCCTATCTCCCCATGCATGCGTTTGATTCCTCTAGATTTGGCTTCCTCCCTCATTACGAAGAGATATTGAATATGATCCAGCTGATCCGAAGGGATGGTGTCCATTCCTTGTTTTTTCCATTGCTCCAGAATATTTTGAACGTCTATCCCTTCCCTTTCCATGGTGTCGTGTAGATCTGGATTCTCAGTTTTTACCTCACTCGGTGTCATTTCAGAATCTCCATCCTCCTCCTGCATTGGAGAGTTTGTATCTGGGTTTCTATCTCCTGTTGATCCTTTGTAACTAATGGTGGTGTCATGAGAATGGTGATTCTCCATTGCCTTATTTGCCTCCTTCACACCAGGCTCCCTCTCCCCTTGCTTCTCTTGTCCAGTCTCTCTGTCCCGAGTTTGGTTCTCCGCTAGGCCTTCAAAGTTGTTCTTTGACTTAGGGTTACCAGAAGTGGAGGGTTCTCTTTGTCGTCTATTTCCTTTGCCTTTGTAATTTGGTCGAACAAAGCCTTCCTCATCCTGGGGTTGTTTTGTTTTAGCTTGCTCCGTCTTTTTGTTTAGCGGGCATTCCCTGAATAGATTCCCATGTTCATGACATCCCCTACATCTAAACGTGATCTGTTCATAATCTATGTTTTGGATACATTCCTCATCCCTAAATTCCAAACATATTGCTTCCGGTAGTTCCCCCGAGACGTCCATATCAATATAGATTCTTGCAAATGAGGTGTACTTTCCTTTTAAAGTTGTGTCCAAGGCCGTGACAATTTTTCCCAACTTATTTCTCATTTCCTTGAAGGTGGTCAGTAACAAATAGTCTAGTGGCAGGGGATAAAGTCTGGACTAGACTGGTACGCACTTAAAGGTGTCCTTTTCAAGAGAAATTTTTTCCTTCTAGGGTCTGATGTACAGTCCAACTGAGTAATGAAAATATGGCCCTCCTTCGAAGACCTTGTATCTGTCTTCCAGGTTAATGAAGATCGTTGTAAAAAAATCTTTTGATCCTAGGTGTAGATCCACCTCACCACTAGGTTTCGATTGATAATTTATCCATCTCCATAGGGTTTTTTCAATGGGCCATAGTCCCATAAACTTGTAGATCAGGGCATGCACCTTCATCTCATCTCTATATTCTTGGTTCTACAGGTCTTCTAGAACAACTTTTGGGATCATAGTCATTTTTGGTTTGCATGGATTACTCCCTCCCAACTCGATTGGATGTGATGGGTTTGTCTCCTTGCCTTGGGTATCTTTGATCTCCTCTCCTACATTTTCTCTTTTTTTGTGCTTGTCCTCTCCTTGCGGCTTTGACGTTGATCCTGATGTCCCTGATTGTGGGGCCTTGAAACCTCCTCTGCGTGGACCTTTCCCTCTGTCAACCACAACTTGCTTGTAGGGGGGAGGCCTGCTCCCTCCCCCTTTGATTACCATTCTACTCTATGTAGAAACCTGTATACCTGCAAACCGAGGTCATCGAATAATGCGCTTCGTTCCTCCAACTGGACTTTACTCTTACATATTGTTACATTGATATGGTTTATTTGGGTTATCAAATATGTTTCAGAAATTTAATATCAATATTTTCAAGAATTTAATTTTAAATAATATTCGTATATGATATTAATGTTAGCAAAAATATTTAAATGCATTAAATAATTTTCAATGTTAAATCAAATGTAAAAAATTATCATGTATGTTTTCATTTCTCATTTGAGTAACGAAAAGGGGGTTATGACATTTTCAACTAATTTTTCTTCACTTATTAATGTATTTTTTAATAAAATTCAAATTTAAATGAACTAAGATTGTAGACTTTGATGGTACAAATAAATTTAGACATTTTTGAAAACAGTCATTTTTCAAATTATATAATTTCATTAAAGGAAATAATTTCACTAAATTTTTAAGATTAAACTTTTTATTGTTTTTTAGATAAAAAATGAGTTAATTATTCTAAAATAGAATTTCTGTTAATAATCTTTTATATTTGAGTGTGTAGGTTTTCACAATTACTCATTATATTACTTGAAGTTTTTAGAAATAACTTGTAAGTAAGTTTATTTGTTTAAAAATACTTACTTACAACATTTCAATCTTGAATTTGTGAAAAATTGATAAATTAGTTAACTTAATAAATTGATAAATTAGTTACTAAAAACAGTTACACATATTTTAAGTCTAAAAAACTTCACTTTCAAGCTATTTAAAATTGTGAATTTTGATAGTACAAATAAAATTTCAAAAACTTTTAAAATAATTAATTCTTTAATTAAACAATTTAATTAATAAAAAATAATATCACTATTCTTAACAAATTAAA